>VMBQ01012656.1:4484-18814 GCA_007657795.1 Dreissena rostriformis
CATTAATGTTTATGAACAGAACAGAACAGAACAGATATTTTATTTGATTTGTACATAGTACATCATCATATTCACATATAATTATATAACAATTTATAACATCACGTACATCAGTATAACATATATACACGGATTAATGGACATTTCAATATAACATAACACAGCATGTAAAGAGGATGGTCAGTTTTCGTTATCCTAAATTAGTATAACATAAATACACGGATTAATGGACATTTCAATATAACATAACACAGCATGTAAAGAGGATGATCAGTTTTCGTTAACATTTATAATTTCGTTTCTAATTTCCAAGCTTTCTTTAATATATTTTGCAAATTTAATCAATACAGATTTGTTTTCAGTTTGCAATAGCTCAATAAATTTGAACATTGATGGTCGTACATAATAGTGTTTCTTAATATATTTCTTACGCAAATTGCTAAAACAAGGGCAAATAAGAGTGAAATGGTACTCGTCTTCAATATCAAGGGAATTACAACATTGACAGTATCGCTCATTTCTTGGTATTCTATTTCTACCGAATCTACCAGTTTGTACTCTTAAAGAATGTGCAGATAATCTTATTCTAGTGACAAAGAATCTTAAACTACTTGGCAATACATCTAGATATAGTTCATATGACAGAGACTCTTTACAATTTTGTAACAAATCTAATACATTACTACTTTCAACAGAACTATGCCAGTCTTGTTTATAAGTATCAATCAATCTTTGTTTAAATATATGTGGAAATATTTTACAATCAAGAGTATCACTATTTCTAAAGCAATCAGCAAATCCATAAGTTTCTAACAACTTTTTAACATTTGATACCCAATTGTTATAACCTATTGAACAATCAGATATACTTTGTCGATAAATCGTTTTCATAATAATATTATCAGTATTTAACAATTTACACCAATACTTAACTATCCTAATATATCGAGTAATATATAACGGGTACCTTCCTAAATCACCATATACACCAGCGTTACAAGTACTCATTCTGACCTTTAAAACACTTTTACAAAACTTGAGGTGTATACGCTCTATTTCTTTAGATTTAGTGGCGCCCCATACCTCGGCAGAATAATTCAATATTGAACCTATAAAGGAATCAAAGAGCTGGCATTGTAGTTTGGGTTTAATCACATATTTTCTACAATTATACATAAGTAATTTTAATGCTTTTAATGATTTACCAATTAAATGCTCTTGGTTCATAGCGAAATTGCCAGTGTAATTAAAAATTGTACCGAGATAGTTGAAATTATCTACAGTTTCTAACAAGTTCCCATTGTAACTCCACTGCTCATTTGGAAGTACTCTGCCTCTTTTTCTAAAAACCATAACCTTGGTTTTTTGAATGTTTACCTCCAAACCCCAACAGTTACAATAATCATATAAACTATCTAAGCTATTTTGTAAGTCTTCTGGTGTTTTACCCAAAATTGCCATATCATCAGCAAATAACAATAATATTAACACAATATCGTCAAAATATAAACCTGAATCTAAATTACTTTGTAAATGTAGTTCTAGGTCTTCCACGAATAAAGAAAAGAGCAGAGGCGAAATTACCTCCCCTTGACGTAATCCAACAGCGTAGCTGAAAAAGTCTGAGTACGTATTACAACTGCGAACGCAAGACTTAACCTTTTCATACATATCCTTAATTATACGTAATATTTTACCTTGAATACCACATTTGTATAATTTAAGCCAAAGGCAATTTCTGTTGATACTATCAAAACAAGATTTTAGGTCAATAAAACCAATATACAGACGCTTGTTATTATTTAAATAGTGTTGTATGACTGAGTGAAGAATAAATATCGCATCAACAGTTGATTTCCCTTTTCTAAAACCGAATTGGGCATCAGATATTACATTATTATTTTCGCAAAACGTTTCAATTCTTTTATTCAAAATAGTGGAGAAAAGTTTAGAAAAACAACTAACTAGTGTTATCCCCCTGTAATTCTGAGCATTTTTTGTATCCCCTTTCTTATGTACAGGAACGATAACTCCTTCTATCCATTTGTCAGGAAAGAAACCAGACTCTAAGATGGCATTGAATAAATCACACAGGTGAGCACACAAGATGTCTATACTCTCAGTAAAATACTCATTTAAAAGGAAGTCTGGCCCTGCAGCTTTGCCTTTCTTAAGGGATTTAACAGCACATAAAACTTCATCAGCAGTAATAGGGATATTTAACTCCTCAAAGGGGCAATCATCATTATCAAAATTATTTTCTTGGCAAAATGCATTTGCTTCTGCAGAGATAAACATAGTAATAAAATAAACATAAGCAGCATCGTATACGGTCACGAAAAGGCTAGGTAAAATACTTGTTATATATGAAAGATAAATATTTGAAGTTAAATAACAACATCAGCAATACTATTTCTTATTATCAGAGCTTCTTTTACAAATTTGGCTTACTTAATAAGTTCAACTTTATTCGTTGTATTCAGCAATTGGTGGAATTTATAAACATAAGGCCTAATGTTATAATATTTCTTAAACTATTTTTTTCTAATATCAACGTATAAAGGACATTTACACACAAAATGGAACTCATCTTCAACATCTAATTCGTTAAAACAAAGGCAAATATCGCACCAAACCATGCTGTGATCAGATAAATAGTAAAGGTTGTATAAGTAGTATTTCACTGTCTGGCTTTATTGATCACACAAGCCTTATGCTCAATAAATGTACGTCAACCTGATTATTCACAATAGAATATTGTATAAACGCAGACAATTTTGACCTATCATTCAAAAACCAGACTCAGATGAATGGTGAATAAAAAGACATAACCCTTTGCATGCTGGGAAATTTGTCATCTGCTAAAATGTTGTCTGCTGAATTTCTAAAATTAGCATTTTCTTCGATTTTTTTTTCAAAGAATACTATCAGAAGAGCAAACAGTTTGGATCCTGATGAGACGTCACGTTCTGTGGCGTCTCATCTGGATCCAAACTGTTTGCAAAGGCCTTCAAAATCCGGCTCCAGCGCTCAAAGTGTTAACTATCCATGTTTCTTTATTGTTGAAGAATGCGATGACAGTGTTCATTTTGAGATTGTTAATGATATGTATTTATTGATTTTCAAAATAATTTAATCTATAATTATGTAAGTATATTCATTTTACACATTTTAAGATCAAACGTAAAAAGTAACGTTTCGGCATTTCCTTTTCAAAGGCGGCTGCCGAAAAGAAACGGTTAATTAACGAAGGTATCATTTTATAATTTGATGTAAACAGTTTTACACTTTAATGTGTAAATTGCCCCAGCGCCCTTTGATTTGTACAAACAAATATAAATCTATTAAACGATATAATTTAAAGATTTCTTTGTTTTCGTTTATGTTAAATATTAAGTTAATGATCGTCTTAACTGTTATTGTAAATGTAATAGTTTATTTTTAATTAAGAAAGCATGTTGTCGGAGTTTTAGACAACTCTTTATTGACACACACACACACGTATATACCGTGCGACCATTTGTTTAATAGTAACTCGTTTTAATGACTCCAAGATAAAACACAGTAGTGAACATATTTTTAATGATTCAGTCTCTACCAGGATACCTACTTTTCTTAACAGATTCCTACTTTCGCTTACTTGTATGCAAACACCCCATTTACAATATTAACGAAAGTTGTGCAGTGTATTCTGATATGTTCATAAGCTGGCTTGCTGTAGGGTTTTTCTTTGGCAACTTCACTGAAAAGACATCTGCAACTTCAGCACATACAAAATATGAACCTCATTTTGGGAAAACTGTGCTAAATGCATTTGCATAAAGTGACCTCCTACATGAGCCTGTGCTGCACAGGCTTATCTGGAGCGACACTTTCCGCTTTTTTTTTTTTTAAATTATTCTTTCTCTTTTAAACGAAAATCCAGGAAAAGCGGAAAGTGCCGTCCCTGATTCGCCTGTGCGGCACAGGCTAATCTCAGTGCACACTGTATGCAGAATTCACAGGCTAATATTGGATGGCACATAACGCACATGCATTAAGCCCGATTTTTCCAGAACGCTGCTCACATGAGGATTTTTTTCAAGGTCTTGTTATTGACTGAGCTTAGTTGCATGGCCGTTATTCTTCTTACTTCTTCTTACACACATTTCCTACTTAAGGAGAAAACAACAATTTTTGATATTGTTCGATTGAACCATGGTGACAGGTCTCGTATAATTCCACCATTAAAAAAATCTATCTTATATAATACCCAGTAAGATATCGTTTAACAGAACAGAACAGACATTTTATTTAGACTTGTACATAAGTTCATCGTCTTTATACATGATTGTACCTTTGTACATACAATGTAGAGGTAAGTAGCGAAACGTGTGTGTGTATATGAGCATCGGAACCAGACAACTGTAAGTGTTTATTGACACCCACGAACACTGTTTGACCATTCGATCCAAAAACATTTTCTTTCACAAATAATGTTAATTTCATAAAACGCGATAACGAACATATTGTTTAATTGTAATTTATTATGACTAATATTTCTCTATTTTCGTTGGGAACGTTAAAAATGACTCTTCCAGCATTCAAGTAATTAGTACTTTTTAACAGGTTATTCCTTTTGTCTTGTTCTATTAAAACCCCATTTTTAACTAATAGTTTGGGTGCTTAATTTATTAATAATTTGAGTCCAGTTGAATTAATGATTTAATTCTACCAGAAAGAAGTGGTTCGAAAATATTTGAGGAATGGAGTTAATAAATTAATTCTTACATGTACTTGTAGAGAAACATCCTTTCTCCTCGATAAGTTATTTTACGTTAAAGTTGTTATCTTTCGAGTCCATATAAATAACGAAAATCATGCAGTCATACTATGATCAGATTAAATTCAAAACGTAATACCACAAATGACGTTATTGTCTGGCAATGGATAGCATGAGCATAATGTCTAATAAAAGTACGTCACAATGATAATTCACCTACAAGATAAGCCTATCATTACAAAACCCAGAACCGACGAAATGGTCAAGTGTCCATGTGCGCATTGTGGTTTCAATATCTTAAAGATTTAGATAATTGTGCACTATTCGTGATTGTTCACGATTGGTATTNTCCTATATCTTAAAGATTTAGATAAGTGTGCACTATTCGTGATTGGTCACGATTGGTATTTATAACGTATGTACAGTTTATATGCATATGATCAAATACAATCCGAAACTACAACACGAATCTAGGATAACAGCTGTTTTAGCCATATTGTCACTTTGGTATTGTTTTAATATTCAAGCAACAACTAATGCTATTACTTTATACGAAGTGTAAAAATATCCTCATAAATATTCAAACATTATTTTTTATTTTCTTACTGATGGTATGTATATTTATCAACTTTAAGAATTTCCAACATGTTAATTTCAAAGAATAAACTTCTGATAATTTCGATTTCAAAGGAGTGTGCCTAATTAAATAACAAAAGGGATAATTGGCTAATAAGGTATCATTTCGTGATTGGTGCAAATTGAAAACAAACTTTGCAACTTCAATGTGATAATAAGTGCTGCCGTTTACAGTTATTACATTAATTATGTGTTAATTGTCAACACGTTCTTCCGTTTGCACAAAAACAATTAATACGAAAAAACAATATATTTACGACTTTTTTTCTTGTTTTTATTAAAAAAAAAAAATATGTGATAACATATTGACTGTTATTGTAAATATAATACTCAACTTTCTTATTCTTATAAGTAAGACTCTATAGTAAGGAGTGCAGCGAGCAATTATTCTCGTTAAAAAACATTCAAAATGACCTATATTTATAGTAATTATATTTAATATTCGCATACAATGGTAATATGGTATACAGATTCTATTCTCATACATATTGTGGTTATTCATTCGTGAAGTAATTTTTTTTCACTTATATTCTAGACACGTGTCTATCAATATAAAGAGAATACATTTCAACGAAATTATATGTTTTCCCTTCCGTAACATTAAGTTTTAGTGATGTATTCATTTTTGGGTTGAAAGAAACAAACCAACCGATCTTGTTTTGGGGGAAATTATCGAAATTGCATTTTGTTTTTTATTATCTCTAATTTCGACCATGTTATGAAAATTATGTTTCTATTTAATCGTTGATCTCTAGTTATTATTTGTCTTTATCAACTCGAAAAATATTAACTTAAAGAAGTAATTTTAAAACCCATTTAATTGGGATGGGACGGAGTAGATTTGTTGACACGTTTACATTCAAAACACCAAATAAGCAGTGTACTCGTATATTGTATAGGCCATGTAAAACAGAAGTATATTGTCCCCATAGTGTCGCCTGACAGTAGTTTCCTGCATACTGTGTATTGTCAGGTGTCAAAACCGGGGACCAAATTTCACACCCGTACCGTACGGTAGTCGCAGAAGGCGGGGCTACATTAATAACAATAGGTCACGCAATTAAAGCAAGCTGCTCGTTCAACCAATCAACGGGTTTCACACTTAGATTATGCAGCGCGTGAAACGGATTAGCCAATCATTGAAAATCTACTCAACATAATTAATTTGTTTGGCAAAGTTCTTTATTTTTACACCTATATATTTTCTTGTAAATCGATTTTTTCAAAACTTATTGCAGCTGTAAAGAGTTACTTATACAGAAGTGTTTAGGAGATTCTAATATATATTTAAGTGTGTGCATTATTTGTGTTATAAATATAGGAATACTGGAACCATGGTTACCTCACCACGAGAGTGTATGAAGAAAGGAGTCTTTATGAAGGGTAGGTGAAGATTATATAATTTTCTATTATAAATGATATATTGTATTAAAATAGATTGTTTAGTTTGAGCAAGAGCATTGCACTGTGGTGGTTACACTGATTTAAGGAAAACATATATAAGCAGTATATTTAATATAAACCCATCTGTTTGAGCCCCACAATTCATGCGTTTCATGTTACAAGACAGTAATTTATAATTCATGTAAATATTTCAAGGAAGCTCTTGTAATATGAAATATTATTCTAAATAATACTGTTGAATAAATTTTATTAACGCATTGATAGTATATTAATATATATGTACTCTCAAATGTATTTTATGTTATGTTATGTAATATATTATACCTAGTAACGTGACAGAAAATAATGTGTATACCTAAGTATGAAAACGATGTACGGTACTTGTGTATAAGCCTGAATGAACTGTCTGTCTGGTGAAATTTCTTATTCGTTTCTTGTAAGCTTCTGATATATAAATTAGTGTGGAAATTATATCTATATTATAGAATAAACACTCTACTTCAATTATTGATTGGAATTGATATATCGCCCTTCAATAAGAAAATACATATATTTAAATTTATTATAAATCTGTAATGCATTATATACTCTTGAAAGAAAATAGACGCAAACGCCTTAAATGATATTTCATTATCTGCTTCTAATAATGAAGTCTTTTGTGAAGTAAGAGGCCATTATTATGCGACAGTAGTTGTACACCAAGTAAAGTTAGTTATTGTTGTAATGGGTATTTAATTCAATGGTTTATCTACGTGTATTTACTGATCTCTTGTATAGCCCTTCGTTACTTTAAAGTGTATTGCTTTATTGTAATCCTAAATTCTATGTACTGATAACATATATGAGTCCCGCTCGGAGAAATGCATGTGCGTAAAGTGTCGTCCAATCAGGTACGAGACTTTCCGCCTTTACTGGATTTTTGTCACGTAGAGTATTCCATTAAACGAAAAATACAATAAACGTGGAAAGTGTCGTCCCCGATTACCCTTAACGGACTGCACAAACTAATATGGGATGACACTTTACGCACATGCAATTAACCCCCTTTTCTCAGAGCGTATCTCATATGTAAGTTTATTTTACCTCTGGTGCAAGTTTTCTGGTTTCATACCACGATGTTTGTTGAAAATTAATTAATTCACAAGTGATTACGTTGTAGTCCCTTTAGTGTGGTAGATCTGAAAAACCAGAACTAGATATATGGTGGATAAGGATGTATAAATATTGAAATATTTGTACTGTATTGTATATATCATTAAGATAAGTTACTTAAGCATCAAAACATTGACGAAACGTGTGACTTGGCCATTTGATTGGATACACCTAAAGGCAACCTCACTATATAAAATTAAAACAAGATTCTATGTACGTGTGTGTACTCAAAATTAGATAAAGTACATACAAGATTTGTTTTTAAACGAAACATTATTTGATTAAAAATGAAAACGGAGAATTCTTCTATTGATGTTTTAATCGCTTTTAATACAAAGATACACTGTTTCATATCATACAGTAATTCAAAAATGAACAGGGATTTCAATTGAAACAGACTCATGCTTTTTTACTGCAATTTTTCTTGCCTCCTGCAAACTGTCTGCCTTGCATCGTGTTACTGGAAAGCTAAATCAATAATGTATTTTATATAACACAAACTGTGCTTCAACCATAGAATTTGACTTAAATATTAACATGTGAAGAGTATTCACAAACATTCACTCGGTACTTCACCAACCCAGTCTTGGACTTAGGAATAAAGAATAGTCTTAAAATAGCTCACATTGTGTATAAAAAGGAGCTTTTATTATTAAAATATTCTAAATGAAGATTTTTTTATTTTAGACTTAAGTCTAAGAATTGGTTGGTGAATACGGGCCCTGCATTTTGATCCATGAAATCTTAATCTGGCGAAAATCTCATGAACGTGGTCTTTTCACACACGGCAGTGCCGTAGCCAGACCCAAATTTAAGCCGAGGCAGTATCTTAGGTCCTTCTAGGGGGGTCCGGGGGCAGGCATGCCCCCCCCCCCCGTAATTTTTTTTTATACCTAGAACGTCTCTGGTGCGTTTTAAAGGCCATTTAAACTACATTTTATACCTAAATTATCGGAATCGTGGACGCTACATATTACCGTTCGGTATCAATAAAGTTCATTGTCAATTTTATATTCTGGTACCATAAACGGTGTTTGAAGTGACAATGATGTAACAAACTTTACTACAGATAAAATAGTCATATACTTCATTTGAAGTCAGATAGAAGAAAGAAAAAATTGAGACGCAGCTCTCTCATACAAGCCATAGTATGTATATGGATAATAGAATGTTCTTTACATATTTATTATTGAAATACTAAAATAAAATAGATCTACCTTATAATATGAAGNTGAAAAGAACAGAACATACTGTTTATTAGACTTAAACATAAGAACGTCGTCTTTAATGCGTATAATAATAACATTTACTTATGTCACGTGTCAGTATAATTTAGTAGGTAACTAAAACAATGATTCAATATACATGAATATATGTATGTAAATTCAACGAAATTTCGAAACAAAATAAGAAAATGTCGATAACAACAAGGATTTTGAAAAGAAAAAAACAACATAATAATTTTAAAGGCAGTAAGGACACATTTAATGTATTCAGATAATTGTATTCCTGTGACAGTTATGTATTCCGGCACCGCTAAACAATATGATTCTTGTTTGTGTACAGCGAGATATCTGAGGACGATGTCACGAGGCGCCTGCTGGTCTCTGTGTGGAACAAGAATACGACCACTAGGTATGTGTTAGCAAAATATTGCTGTAACAATGTTAAGTTAAACGCACATTAATCAAAGCTGCATTATAAGTAATAGCAAAATATTTCTGTAAATGGCAAACTCTGAATTAATGCATTACGTTGTACGTATATTTTTCAAAGCTGAAATTCATTGAAAATAAAGGCCCGCTATAAATTCCGAAATAAATTGAAACACGTGAAGACATTTCTAAAAAAATATCATGGAATTGATTAAACAACAAAAGTCTAATAGTGCACTGATTTTTTGTTTTAAAAACGTTAACATGTAAAAACATTTTCCTAAATAAGTCTTGAGTGGTGACATTAATACATGCACATTTGAAGCTTTCGTATCAACTTCACTGTACAATAATGGAGTTTTCACTATATGTTTAGGACCCCCGATTCCCTGGGATGCATGTCGTTTGGAGTGCGCCACCTTCAGAGCGGTGAGCATCCGGTCAGCGGCTGGTACCATCTCCTCGCGGCGGAAGTCGGATGCAAGAAGCATCTTAAGGTCACAGGGAAGGCCAGACCTACAGTGCCCGTTATGCAGAGCCGGGAGCTCCGTCCGACGCCTCTTAATGCGTCCCAGATTCCGAAAGTAAACCAGGTGGTCCCCGGTAACTCCCGACACGCGATCTCGGTGCTGCGCTCGAAGAACGGCTCGTTCGGTTTCTCCTTGGTGGACTCGTGTCCGGTCAAGGTCAGTCGCGTCGACGGGGCGTCGCGTGCCGAGGAGGCGGGGCTTCGACCTGGTGACCTCATCATCCGTGTCAACGGACAGAACGTGTCGCGGTCGACGTCATCCAGTGTTGCGCGTTGTATCAAGTAAGTAAAGCAGTAACAACGTGATTATTCGTTTATAATTTACTAAATGATTGATAGATCTGGGACATACTAAAAATAGTCCAAGACAAACTTTCGACAAAGCTCAAGTTTCACTGAAGACAGGTAATTGTAAATAATTAATTGGAATATTACATTATGGTAAATAAAAGTAGCGCATTTGTGTCATATATCCTAACCGTTAACGCGTTTCTCGTGTTTTACAGACGTAGTGGGGACCGCGTTGACATTGAAGTCCATCGCCCGTTCTGCCTCCCGTCGCAGGAAGCGTCACGTTGCTCCGTCACCAGGACATCTGCACGTGCCAGCGATGAGACCGGAAGTCAGTCCGTGCACGTTTTCACCCTGTGCGGCGATACGACCTCCATCGTTGATAGCACTATGGTAATATATCTCAATGATATCAACTACAATCGTGCATGTTGCTCGAACACACAAACTATCAAATGTAAATTGTATAACTAATTTAATCCTAAACACATAAAATAACTTTCAAAGATTTTCGTTGTAGTTATTGCGTGTTACCTTTCATAATTATTTGCGAACGTTTATTTTTAATACGTTCATTTTGTTGCCGCATATGATAAACAATCTTTAAAATTAGACGTGAGTACAGTCTAAAGTATTCCACAATACATGCACGCGTTTCTATACAACCATCATGTGGGGAGTAATTTCACATTTCTTCAATTTTCATGTTAAATGTTGCATGTTATATGGGGTTTAACCTCAAGACAATTTGTATTTCCTATTTCTTGTAGGGCGAGGACATGCGCAGACAGGCTGCTCTGCACAGACTGCTTTGTTTAGAGGAGAACTTCGTTGTCCTCATGACCTCTGGTATCCATGGATACTCGCGCCCTCTACGTCACTGCCTGCTGTCCGGCTCCGAGCATCAGGCACTGTTCCAGAACATTGAGAAGGTATATGCAGAAATGGGAATCTTACAATCATAATGTGTAAATATTGGCATTAGTACCATAAGTACCATATTTTGGATCAATGTATGATTTGTGGTCATGTTATGTTTTAAGGCCGCTCCATGTGTCAGAATACGCTTCGATATTGTAAGTCTTGTTAGTTTTGTGTTATTGTATTACACCCAAGGTTTTCAAAGAATTTTTAAGTGTCAATTTTGTGCTGATAGAAAATTTTCCCTTTATACAACTTGTTTTAAAAGTGTTTATACTTTATAATTAGTATAGTGTCACTCATTACGAGTTCAGTTTACCTTTACCAATTAATTAAATACTCCTCTTTAATGCCGGGCGCTGTGCAGGAAGACAATTCTGCCCATCGATTTAACTACGACGTCATTACCACAATGAAGATAATTATTATTGTTGTTTGATTTGACAGTACGCTGTCGGTACACTGATTTTCGTTCATTTGACTCTATTTATGTAAATTTCTTTTTCAGCTCGTGTCCATGAGCGAGTACCAGGTGCAACAGATTGTGCGCAATCTACCGGATCCAGACGACGAGGACCTTGACGGCTCGTTTACCGGTGACAACGACCTCACCTTCATTGTCGCCATGATCTACATGTCCAAGGTGAGTTAGCTAAAGCCGCTATGAATCAAACGTAAAAAATATAAGATGTTCACGTATTCAATATGATAGTTCATATACTACACGTTTTCTGAATTGGAACGCAAGCGCAAATTTATCATTGTGCAGTTCATTCATATTACATATTTATAACAAGTATTTAAACACTTCCTGGTATGTAACTAACGGTCCTCTACTTCACTCCAGTTGCCGCTGCTCTGCCAGGCCTACACGATGTTTGCTTCCGGTCTGGAGCGCGCCGCCGCTACCCTCTCGCAGCTTGAGACGCGTGCCGACTTCCGCCACTTCCTTTCCCGAGAGCGCCGTCAAGGGCGGTCCATGTCGCTGGTCGATTTCATCAGCCGACCCATAAAGCACCTCGAGGCCCTTTGCGAGATCGCGGCCGCCATTAGGCGAACCACATGCCCTGGGTCACGTGCCGAGACGGCATTCTCCAAGATCGTGCAAGGTGCGTTGTATAAAATTGGTGTCAATAGTTTTATATTTTAAGATGTTTCGCGTTTAAACTTGCATTTAAGAATTTCAATAAGACTTGTAAAAAAGCGTGTCACTTTCTGTGTTTTTGTTTATATTGATACTACTGATGAAGGCTTTTGCCGAAACATGTTAAGTATTTAAGCAATTTTCATTAACATAAGTAACAAGTTTGTACGGTATATTTTATTTTATAATACTTATTGTTTTCCACAGCTTCAAACATTTTAAAAGCAATTTGACGATTATTTTCAGAATTAAGAAAGGTGATGAAGACAATGAAATCTGCTGAAGCAGTCATCAGCGTCATCGGGTCCACATCCGGTCTAGACATCTCCGCCGCGGGGGTTGGCGGCTCACGGCGCCGCGTGCCAATGATGGGATCCCTCGTGCTAAAGAGAGCCTCGTCTTCGTCATCGTCCAGCGGGTTCGGCAGTGGCGGGTCCGAGCACTCAGAGGAGCCGCATTGTGCACCGTCGGGGGGCGGCTGGTACACAGAATGAGTTACGCCAGTCCACTGTGTGATGAGCTGGCAACCAGCATTAGGCAACGGCATGTAATGCAACGAATGAGACGAACTAACTGTAATATTGCATAGTGCTTTTTTCTGCGTATATAGAGAACCCTGCTGATCCGAATTATGTGAACTATTCTCAAGTGCTTGTTATAGCGTGCTAATTTGTTATTGTATTTGTTAAGTTTGCTTGTTTTACTTTTTGTGCTTTGTTCAAATCTTTCTCCACAATCTTGGTTTCTGCTGTGCTTATACTTTCTTTAAACCTCTAGATGTCTCTTGTTTTTGGAAAGAGTAATACTTATATGTTACATACATACTTAATATACTGTTAATAAAGTGTTGAAATTTAGTTAATTTTACATAATGTCTTCTTTTGTATGAATATAAGATTAAATCATTGAAGGACAAATCCAAGCATGTACCTTGTGTGCAATAACGAATAAAACAATTCTCTACCAATCATGACATCTGCAGAGGTGAAACTGAAACATAATTAAGTCATTCAACCGTTTATTAGATAGCCACATAATACAAAATGTAATTTAAATCACTAAGAACAGTGTCGCATTAACCTGAATATGCCGTTCAAAAACCATGGTATGTCCCACTATCGCGCATGCTTGGAAGAACTCGAACTATAAGCCGCGTTATGGGAAAACTGGGCTAAATGCATGTGTGTAAATTGTCGTCCCAGATGAACGACTCAAACAATACGCAACTTTCTGTCAACCTCGACAGTAATTACAAGAGTAAAGCTGAAGCTTAACTCACATGGGTAGACCAAATAACTTCAAATTGGATGTTTCTATTCATAATGGGTGACTAAAGGACGGGGTTGCTTTTCCAAAGGCAATTGTGGAATGGCAAAAAACTACAAAAAATAAAATAAGTACTCACAGACAATGCTTTAAATTATGACCGCAGTCTGCAAAAACAGTAATCGCACCGATCTTTTTGAAGATTAAATATCTGTTTGCAATAACTGATCGTTTTTATAAACGCCAAACACTTCACGTGCTTGTTTTACAGATAAATGAGCCGCGTCATGCGAAAATGGTTCTTATCCTTTATGCGTTCAGCATTTACTATTACTATTGTGGACTGCACAGTATAATCAGGAGCGACACTTGACGCATATGCATTTAGCCCAGTTTTTCCCAGAACGAGGCTCATTTGGTGTATATCAACGCACATGCCATTGAATATTTTCCTTTAACAATTTACCATGGAATATCCTAAATATCATCGATAACATCTGACATTTAATTTGTATATGAACATCATTAGCGTGCAAATATTTAAAGATATTGTTTTAGCGGTGATCGGAA
>VMBQ01012657.1:5936-18628 GCA_007657795.1 Dreissena rostriformis
GTGACTCGAAACAGTAAAATGGTTTCCAGATGATAACTCAAAAATGTTTACACCTAGAATCATGAAACTTCATAGGAACATTGATCATGACTGGCAGATGACCCCTATTGATTTTCAGGTCACTAGGTCAAAGGTCAAGGTCACAGTTACTCGAAACAGTAAAATGGTTTCAGGATGATAACTCAAGAATGCTTACGCCTAGGACCATGAAACTTCATAGGTACATTGATAATGACTGGCAGATGACCCCTATTGATTTTCAGGTCACTAGGTCAAAGGTTAAGGTCATAGTGACTCAAAACAGTTAAATGGTTTCCTGATGATAACTCAAGAATACTTAGGCCTATGATCATGAAACTTGATAGGTACATTGATCATGATTGGCTGATGACCCCTATTGATTTTCAAGTCACTAGGTCAAAGGTCAAGTTCACAGTGACAAAAAACGTATTCACACATTGGCTGCCACTACAACTGACAGCCCATATGGGGGGCATGCATGTTTTACAAACAGCCCTTTTTAAAAAAACCTCAACACACATGGAAAATTCAGAAACAAATACATACTTCCGCTTTCTCTTTTTCTCTGCCTCATCACATGTTTGTTAATCTGACGTCTCTTCCGCCTGCTTCAACTTCATTCTTACTTTGTCAAAATCCTCTGCAACACAAAAGTTCTTACTACTACAAGAATACCTTAGCAACTCAAGTTGTTTTCATCCGATCTTCACCAAACTTGGTCAGAAGTTGTATCTAGATGTCTATCTTTTGGTGAGACCCTGGAGTTCTTCGTCTTTTGAGACCGTGCTAGATTGTTGACATAGTGCGACTGTTAACTGCTTGCATTTGTATCTCATGAAGCTGCACATTTTGAGTGGTAAAAGGTCAATGTCATCCCCCAAGATCAAAGGTAAAATATATGGGGGACATAGTGTTTCACAAACACATCTTGGTTTTTCCTTTTTTGCATTTGTTTTCCTTTTAAAAATATCATGCTGCGTGCTGATACCAATGTTTTTTTGTTTTTTTCAATATTTTATTCTCGAAGCATCAAGTTTTCAAAAAGTATCAAAATACAGATATCATATATATTTTCAGATAATGTGTAACTGATAATGTAAGCCTCAGAAAAAAGAAGGGATGAAAGAAGAGGTTTTTCACAAACATATTTAAAAAAAAAAAAAAGACAGAAAATGCTGATGCAAGTGTTACTTTGAAGAAAGTTACATTGACATTCATCAAAGATTACCTCAATATACCTTGGACCAAATATCTAAGTTACTTTGGAGAAAGGAACTTGTATATTAATTGTAGAAAAAAGATACTTATGGATCTTGTAGCAATATCATGTATATCATGGTTTTCAGAAATACATGCTAATGGATTGTTTTTTATGTCATGTCTTTGAAATGTTTCAAGATAATTTACCAGAATGGGCATTTCGGGATTTAAAAAATTCCTTGGGGAATTAGAATATGGAGTATCAATGCTTTAACATTTATCAGCAGTCTATTCACACACAGGAGCTATTATTTTCATAAAGACTTCGGCTTTCGCATGAGATTGTCCAAGTTTTAGTTTGAACTATTGGCATTATTTGCATTTGTTTTGTTTGTCTTTGTCTTTCTTTTTTGGCACAATCACAGTATATTTAATTTTTGTTCTGCTCTTCACTGGGCTTTTTGTTTTAGACTTTTTTCATTGGAGAATTTGTTAGATTATACATGCTTAGCCTCCGGCTTTATTTCAATAATGCCCCTCATCCAGCGCTAAAGCGGGGATGAGGGCACATTTTAAGGCACACAATGTTCGCTGTACACATTATACATGCATCCAGTTTTCTCACCATGCTACAACTGCTTTCTCTAACAGAGCAGAACAGAAAGTTTATTCATATAACTTGCACAATTCCAGTTCATAGTTATATATAAGAAACTGAAAATATATAAACAGTAAGCACATGCATAGTAATGTGAAAGTGACAAAAATATTATATAACAATGTGTTTAAAATGCACTAAGGCCATTATATTACTCCACGTTTGCATTCAATGCCTCAGTTCTCATTTAAAAGCATTTTTACAAATATAACGCAAGTTTTGTTAGAACATAATTGTTAATATTAAATTTTGTTAATGTATGCATACTAGGTCAGTTATAAAAGAATGTGTTGATATACATGTTTCTAATATCTGTATAAAGAGGACATACAATTACAACATCATATTCATCTTCGATATTGCTTGAGCTACAGCACAGGGTGTGATTGATTCCATGTTGATCGCATAAAATGCCATCTGATTAGTTTGTGCATGTATGAGTTGTTCAGTTTGTATGTTTTGTTATTCTTTTAACTGGATGTAGTTTTGCCCAACAGTGGCAGGTCTGAGGTTGCAGTGCCATCTGCCAATGTGACTGTTTGCAATGGTCACTCCCCATACAGTTCTTTGGCCAGCAGGCCACTCGAGTTAATGCTTATGCTGATTACTGGCACCTCTCTGTCACTCTCTGCATCTTCATCTGTCTGCTCTTCCACTCTTTCCAGACCAAACTCTGCCTCTTCAAACGCCATGTCTTTGCTCTCCTGGACTTTTTCAGGTCTGAAGAACAGCAATTAAAAATATTATAAAATAAAGTATTTCATGAAGTAAAAACATGTATAAATTTAAATACACTTATCTGGCCATGTACCATTTGTTAACGAGTTCACACATGGTTTGAAAATAGACATGTCAACACTTATCAAGCATGAGTTAATTTATTATTAATAAACAAAAGAACTTGTAAAACTCTCAAGATCTGCTCCATGATAAAGCTAGGCTCATAGTATAGTGGATCATCGTCATCATCATCTTCCTCATCTTCCATAGCTTCACATATACAGTTCAGAGTTAAGCTGCAAAGGTTAATAAGTGATTTGCATTCAAATGCAATAACATTTTCCGTACATAAATAACAAAATGAAACATCACATACTTAAATTATAAAGATAATACTCGGTTATATCTGTATGAATACATTTTTGTTTAAACACAACATTGATGTCTGAGACTATATGGCTGATGAGGCTGGTTTATGACATAAAGATTCATACAAAAAGAACATTTTTACATACTTCTTACTTGAAATTAATTCAATTTAATTTTATTTGACTTGTTTAAGTTTACATGACAATAAAGAGATCCTTAGATCTTAGTGTATACTTGCTATAAAACAAAACAAAACATATTGATTAACATGGAGATTATTTTTTTTATTTTTTTCATAAAATGATTGCTTCATACTTCCATACGATTTGAGGGACAGATCCCACTTGGCCACAGTATTTGCATTTCTGAATCTTTGCGCATGAACATCTTAGGGGTAAAATATTTATTAATGTACATGAGTGTCCTGCTATGCCCATGCTCACTGGTGTTATATAATGGACTTTTTTACATAAGTGTAGAAAAAATTCATTAAAGCTTGCGAGTTATGTGGGGCGCAAGTTAAAACCCTATTGGTACCAGTTAAATAATTATCTTTGGAATGTTTAAGGTTTAAGCAAAAATCATTAACTTTTCCCAGCCATCAAGCAGATGTGACAATGCTCTTATCAGCACTAAGGATATTCCATCCGTGGTTGTCACCCAGATACTCGGCTATTTGACTTGGGATGAGAAACTTACCATATCCCAGGTCATATCAACATGGGAGCCACACATGCACACACCAAGGGCTTGGCCAGTGGTCAAATACAACAGCGTCAGAAGGAAATGTGTTCTTTGTGTTAGAAAAGAGGAGAAGGTTTCAAATATGTTTAAAAATGTATGGGAAATGTATGAGGAACATTAGAATATCATTTGGGTATGTTATATCAAGATCTGGTCAACAAATACTTCAAGCTATTGCTGACAGTTGTAGCATGCTGAGGTACTTAAGGCTTGGGCTTGGTGGCTGTCAAACATTCATAGCACGTTCAGAGTTGCAACTTAAAAGGAATGATGTAGCAGCCATTATCTCAATTCTAAGGTCATGCAAGGACCTTGATAGAGTGGGTCTTAAAGATCCATACATTGCCGGGCAGATGGTGTAACCAATTTACTCACAGAGCTTTGTGAAACAAGATTATCCACCAAAATAACTAAACTAAGACTCACATATTTATCATTTACTGATCATGATGGCTATCTCCCTTTGTTGATTTTCAAGACATCAGAACTGATGCTCTCAGTGAATAGAGAGAAAATCAACAATACTATTTTTTTGCAGCTTGTAGCAAATTGTCTACAAGAGATTGATCTCTATTGTCTGTCTGTCCGTCTGAAATTCAGTCACACTTTGCATTTAGGTTTAGAAAAATGTGGAAAAAGGGGGCTTATGTCATCCTATGGTGACAAGCCTTGTTATTTCTGTTTCAGTGTTTGGCTGAGAATTCATATATGTGGCGTGTTCTGACAAAACTGGGCAAAATCTGGTGCGTAAAGTGTCATCCCAGATTAGCCTGTGCAGTCAGCACAGGCTAATCCGGGACGACACTTTCCGCCTAAACTGGATTTTTGCCAAGAAGAGACATCATTTAAACAAAAAAATCCAAAAAAGCGGAAATTGTCGTCCCTGATAAGCCTGTGCGGACTGCACAGGCTAATCTGGGATGACAATTTACGCACAAGCATTTTGCCCAGTTTTCTCAGAACACGCCACAATTTAGCCGACAGAACTACCGGTAGACAACTTTTATATACAACTTCACTTAAAGTCTTTACTTATGTAAGTAACGAGGAATCAATACAGGTGTATATCCTGGAAAAGATATTTTGGTGATTAGACGATAGTTGTGATTGTTATTTCTTAAAAAGATTTCACTAATTTATAGACACACAAACATGCCAAAACCTGATAGCAATTTGCATGTCCAACGTTCACCATTAATATCAAATACTTTGAAACTGGTCTGATTTAATAGTTTTGGACAAATAACACAATTGGAATACATTTAATATGTGATTATGTCACAAACTTTACACAGTTCAATGTTTTGATAACAGTTTCACAAATTAAAAAAACGCCAGCTCGTCTAATCCCTCCTCTAGCAACATTTCTGTTTCTGCTTCATTTTAATGCCCCCTTTAAAAAAAGGGGGGTATATTGTTTTTGGCCTGTCTGTCATTCTTTCTGTCTGTCTGTCTGTCCAAAACTTTAACTAAAGGTTTTGTCATAACTTTTGCAATATTGATCATAGCAACTTGATATTTGGCATGCATGTGTATCTCATGGAGCTGCAGATTTTAGAGTGGTGAAAGGTCAAGGTCATCCTTCAAGGTCAAAGGTAAAAAAAAAATCAAAGCGGCCCAATAGGGGTCATTGTGTTTCTGACAAACACATCTTTTGTTCTTCTTCTTGTCCTTTCTTCTCAGGCGCTCATTTATGCGCAGGACCATGGCCGTCCAACCCGTCGTTGAGACTTGGTTAAGTTTTCTACATATGCCTTCCGGGAGGCATCCAGCCTCTGTTTCCCGGCCAACCCATGCCAGTTGAAGAGCATTCGGAGCTTGTCCACACCAAACATTTCCGGAAACACATGTGGCAGGAGAAGAAAGGCAAAGTGGGCCTCATTGTTGGCCTCCCTGTTGATGGTGTCCACAATCGCCTTGTCCACGAGGCTTCTATCTGGCATCTGGTTTTCCTGGTCGCTGACAGGCTGTAGAGGCTGTCAATTGGCTGACTTCCCAAAAAACACCTCCAACCGCTCCTGTCAAGCTTCCAGTCTTGTTAGGCGCTTGCCCATGTTGGTCATGGCTTGTGTCTGCTCCGCCATGCAGGCTTCCATTCGGTTGAGCAACACAAGAACATGTGCCAGGCTGCCGGGTTCCGTTGGTGTACCGACTCTTCTGGCAGGCGTGGAGATAGGTCTAGTGGTGGAAGTGGTGGAAGTGGTAGGCGTGGCGATTGTTGGTGTTGCTGGTCTCGTGGTAGGCGTGGCGATTGTTGGTGCTGCTGGTCTCGTGGTAGGCCTGCAGTTGTATGATTAGAAACAAATGTTAACAAATTTTACATACTGTGAAATATGTTCGGTACGAATATGTAGTTTATTTTGACACCAAAGAAAAAAATAATAATTGTTTGACTTTCAAAGCCGATATACTATTTTCAATTGATTATATAACTTTATATTTTTGCATTTTCTATTTATATATGTTCAGACTCACCTTTAAAAAAGCGCATATAAAAATAAAACGAGATTCTATGTCTATTGACAGTCTAACAGACATGTTATATGGAGATATTGTACATTTTAAGACTTCTAAGTTCTTCCCATTAACATTTAAAATATTTACAGTTGACGAATAAAATTTACGCAAACACAGCGCAAGTTTCTAGTTCCTTGAATGAAATGTAGTTAATGCTTAATGAACAAAATGTTATGCACTCTTATTAATCAAATCATGTTTTGAAAACATATATATTATTGTAAGATATTACATGCTACACAAAAAAATCAAAGACCATACTCTATACCTCTTGCATGATCATTTAAAACGCTTCCTTGACGAGGACTGATTCTATGTAGGATGCATCAAGTCTGGAATTCAATACAGAAATGGTATTGGTTTTAATTATTATCCCCCGCCAAAGGCGGAGGGATATTTTTTTGGCGTTGTCCTTCGGCACTTTTGTGTCCGGAGCCATATCTTGGAAGTGCTTTGGCGGATTTCATTGAAACTTGGTATGAGTTATGCAGCTTCAATGTTTTATTATAAACTTTGAAACAGGAAGCACAATATAAAGATAGTAGAAGAGGGGGTTTGGCCCGCCCCAAAATATTTTGGACTCCCTTTTGGAGCTCTGAAGGAAGCTTGAAAATGATTGAACATATAAAATAAAATAAGCATAAATGTAGCACTTGAACCTAATTTTGAATAACAAACACAATTGCAAAAGAAATAATGGTTCTTCACCGTTCTGTTTTCTTTTGATGTAAAAAATGTTTGATTTTGAGAATATAGGTCCCAAGCCAGTATATTTTCCCCTACTCTGAAAAAAATTCCCTCGATTTTTTTTTGAATGTTTTCATTGACTATCAAACAGATAATGGAACATGTTAAAGGTAGGTTTAACATTTTTAATGTCAAAATATTGTTTTATTGGTTTTATTGTATTTTACATTTTCCCCTATATTCCCCTCACAACTTATTTTCCCCCATCAAAGGGCCCTGGCACCATTCCCTTCAAAGTGTAAATAAAGCATAATTTTCACTGCCAATGTTTTGTGTAATAAACGTGTGGAACCCCCTTGTTCCGGACCGTGAAATCGGCATTTAGTGTACACTTTATCGAATGGAAAAAGGTCAATACAATTTGGTCAAGCTGTCAAGGGAGCTAGACTTAATCTGGCGGAGAAAAAAAGCTGTAAACAATAGCCAGAGCCTGAACATAGTCGTAATTATAAATTTTCGTAAAAATCTTCGTACTGTCACTCAACACTGATCGATGTACGGGACAGGGACGGTACGGAGAATAGACCATGGCGATTGTGTGCATGCATGACTACATTTTTGGATATATTGTACAAGTTTTTATATGAAATAGTTGCTGGTGAATTTATATACATCCAGACCTAACAGAAATAAAAATAAAGAAGCTTTATTTAACGTCGCATATAATTGACAAGTAACATTAGCTGTAACAGCTATTGTGCAACAAACACAGTTATACAATACATACCTAAAAATTGAGATCTTTCAGTTCTTCCGGTCTCATCTTTTGCCGGGTACGGTTTGCAGATCGCTGCAGGTTTGATGGTTTGGGTAGATTGAAATCTTGACGTGTGACATTATTCTGTACCTGCTCGCTGATTATATCATTTGCCGATCTAAATATCTGTTCCTTAGCTGTTGAAATAACCAGAAGATAGAGTTTTTGTACAGTCACTGAATAACAAACACAAATGATAATCAGGATAAGTGAAAAAGGACAGGTATATTAATATATATAGATAAGTATCCATAATTATATATAAGAAACCTTTCATGTCAGACTGTCACTAGAGCCAGATGGGTATGTTCAGAGCTTATAAATTGTTACCTTTTGCTGTATCTTCACTTTCTTGGGCAGCATAGCATCGGGTGCATGTGAATGAGGTTGCTTTCCTTTAAAAAACTTCCCGCCTCTTTGACTCAACGAAGCCCGACACCAATCATTCTTATTACGGACTTGGCATCTCCACAGTATTGTTTTTTAGCTCTACTGGCCGAAGGCCGGAAGAGCTTATGTCATGGNAAGGTCAAAGGTCAAAAATGACCTTAATGAGCTTGTTCAGGCCATAACTATGTTGTTCATTGTGAGATTTAAAAATACATTTGTTCCCAAGATTGGAAGGTGTGTCACGCGAAAGAATTGCATTGATATCACCAATGTCAAGGTTACACTTTGAGTTCAAATGTCAAAAATGGCCATAAATGATAATTGCATAATAATTCTTAAAAATCACCATAAATTAGCTTCTCGTATTTTGTGAAGAAATAGTCAATAGCGTATTGGGGTATACGTCACTTCTGTGACAAAGTTCTAGTTAATTTTGCTGTTGTTATTAACAAAAATTTTGTGATGCTCCAAATGATTTTGTGGTATATTGTTTTTGGCCTGTCTAGCTAACTGTCTGTCATTCTGTCTGTCTGTCTCTCTGTCCAAAACTTTAACCTAGGTTAAAGTTATGTCATAACTTTTGCATTATTGATGACAGCATCTTGATACTTGGCATTCATGTGTATCTGATGGAGCTTCACATTTTGGGTGGTAAAAGGTCAAGGTAATCCTTCAAGGTCAAAGGTCAAAAAACACAATCCAAGGGAAGTAATAAGCTTTACAAGGGAGATAGTTTCTAAACTTGCCAAATGATAAATAGAAATTTTATTTCAAAGCGACGAAATAGGGGGCATTGTGTTTCTGACAAACACATCTCTTGTTTTCACTTGGTTCAGGAGTCAATGTTCTTAATATTTGTGTAATTCCGATAAGTTTGGCACTTAATGTTTACTCTTCTGAGAATTATTGGGCTAAATTTGAGTGAGCAGTCAACGTGCACTGTCAGTAGCATAAACTGCACGATGCCAAAAAAAAATAATTGAGATACAATCTGGGAAAACAGGGCTTAATGCATGTGCGTTAAGTGTAGTCCCATATTAGCCTGTGCAGTCGGCGCAGGAAATCAGGAATGACATTCTGCTAAGACTGAATTTTCGTTTAGAAGAAACTTCCTTCTAACAAAAAATTCCATTAAAGCGGAAAGTTTGGACAGTAGAGGCTAATCTGGACGACTCTTTACTCACATGCATTAAAATCTGTTTATCTAGAGTGCTCAAAAGAAAAAGAAATCCTACACATCATGCCAATATGGTTGGTTATTATTAGGTTGAAACATATGGGATATTGCATGAGAAATGTTATTCCACTTTTCTGCAGTATGCTGGGAAAGCTATTTTCCCTAATTAATTAGATACAACTTTCTGTGATGACCAATTTGTAGCAGGTTTCTGCTGCTCTATGAGCTGAATTATTATGGTTTATTTTCTTGTTCTACCAACTGCTCAGATTTATTCACTGTAAGCTCAGTGGATATAAAAGTCTTGAACATCAATTTAATTGCTTGATTTTAATGACAAGAAATGTGGACATATTTGTTTTTTGTTTGTTTGATTTCCCCATACCTCTGACATTGCCAATCTGAAAAGTTAGTGCCTACTGCAACTTAAAAACAGTCATCACCATGAGACGTGTGTAGATGTGCACGACACTTTCATCCCCAGTGATCCACACCTTCCTGAGTTGTCTGCCCTTGAACATAGCTGACTCAGCCGTGTGAGAGTTTTAGCCCTTTGAGCGCTGGAACGGAATTTTGAAGGCCTTTGCAAACAGTTTGGATCCANGCTGCAATTTTAAATAAAAACTATGTTTTTTACCCACTGGCGTAATTTTTAACAAATTTTTGAAATAAAATACCGCTTCACAAGTAGTATAATCAATTTTAACACAATCAATATTCAAGGACACAATAGTTTGCGCACGAGGGGCAGTAGCGAAAGCCACCAAACCAACTAACTTTAGCGTTAATGTTTTCAAAGATAACTTTTTCAAAGGCATAAGCAACTTTAATAGTTGCAAAACACAAGACACGTCCCATGTAAATTTGTATCTTGGAACCACAGGTTTCATAATAGCTACACCTCTCATAAATCTACTAATCAATGTTTGAGATTCACACCATTTATTACCTTAAATATTCAAAGTCTGCAAAAGCATTGCTTTATGTGTGTTCAGCACTGAATATGACTTATTGTTTTTCAACAGGTAAAATAAATAAGCTATTACCTGTGTCTCAGAGGTTTTAATGGGATTTTTACCTTGTTCTTGATTCCAAATACACCACTTACGCCATGCCAAACTATACTGTTTTTCTGTTCCTGATTTCCATGAGTTAAGGATAACTGAGACTGGTAATCTAACAGGAATTGCATGATATTAACAAATCAATAACATTTGGAAACCAAAATTGAGATCTCTATAATGGAATGATCAATATAGCTCGTTTAACATTATCTTGTACTAGTTTGTTCAGTACCTTACCAATTAAGGCAAATGGTGGAAACAAATATGGTTCAAAATTTGACCATGAAAATGAAAAAGCATCATTGAAATAAGCTTGAGGTTCGGGAACCCAAGAAACAAACTTATTACATTTACAATTAAGGCTTGATGCAAAGAGATCAATATCAGGTTTAAAATACTCTGAACAAATTCTTTCAAAAACCTCTTGTTTCAACATCCAGTCTGATGATTTATTGAAAATAGAGAATAAAAATCAGCCACATTATTCTCTGATCCTTTAACATAGGCAGCTGAAAGATAATTATTTATTTTTTTAGCACCACTGCCAAATTTTGGCTGCTAAACCATCCATTACTTGAGAAGTTATTCCTCCCATATCATTGACATAGGTCACTGCAGATACATTATCAGAAAAAACTCTTATATGACAATCATTGGTTTTATCATATAATGACCGTAAACCAAGAAAAATTGCTCTAAGCTCCAAAATATAAATATGATCTTTGGAGTCTTTTTCCGTCCATTCAGCATTGTCAACACAACTCCAACCTAATAATGATGCATCCGTTTGACACATGAAACTGACTTTTTTAGGTCTAATCCTTTTACCATTTTTACAATTTATATTTTCAATCCACCAATGCAATTCTTGAATTACTCTCCCATTTAATGTTATTAAATTATCAGAATTGTTATTATTTCCCAGTCCTTCTAATTTTGAATGTTCAAGTTGTCTATAATGCAAAGGAGCCTCTAGAACTGCATAAAAAGCAATAACTAATAGACCTATAAATGATGCCAAGTCTCTTACTACAACTCTTCTACTAGACAAAAGTCTTCGAGCTTTAAGAATAATTTTCTGTATTTTCTCCTCTGTAAGGAACATCATAAACTGAAAGGAATCTATTATAAAACCAAAGAACACAATCCTTTGTGTTGGCACTAGAACGGACTTAGTGGAATTTACCACATAACCAAGAGACTGTAATGTGGAGCAAATAGTTTCAGCTTTCTGTAAACATATTTCTCTGTCTATACTCATATTAAGAGAATCATCAATATAGTAAGCACATCTAATACTTTGGGACCTAAACCATGCATAAACTGGTTTTAACAACTTGGTAAATACTCTGGGTGCTGCACTATACCCAAACGGCAGGCAAACAAATGCATATAAAACTCCTTTCCATATAAATTTCATTTTTTTTGATAATCTGGATGAATAGGAACCGAAAAATAAGCATCTTGTAAATCCACAGAACAAAAGAAATCATTTTCTTGAATTAATTCAAGCACTATCTTAGAATGCTCTTGTTTAAAATGTTCATAATGAACAAAATTATTTAACTTTTTGAGGTTTATAATTGGTCTAAATTTTCCATTAGGTTTTTTGACCACAAATATATTTGAAATAAACTGGTCTTACTCCCAATCAGAATAGACAATAGCTCCTTTTAAAAATAAATCGTCCACCTCATGATCAATAATCTGCATTTCTGATTCATTAAATGAGATTTCTTTGGAATAACCGTTTGAAAAGGTTCTGACTCAAATTCCAGGACATAGGCTTTCATATTATTTAAAATCCACTGATCACTGGTAAAAAAATCCAAAGACTTATAACAGTGTTTGAGTCTACCTACCGCTCCTCATTGCCCTCGTTTGGGGCTGATACGGTTGCTGAGGGTTTAAAACCTCTACCGCCTCTAGGTCCTCCTCTCATGGGTCCTCTAAATCCTCGAGGATTGAAGGCAGGTGCCTGTCCATATGGCATGTATCTCACACTGCCACTGCCACGACCTCTATTGAAGTTACGTGGAAACCTTCCACGGAATCCTCCCCTCGGAAAGAAGTTTGGCTGGCAACTTTGCTGTGGTCTCATCTTTCCAAGATTAAGACTTGTCTCACAATTCTTCACTTCCTTGGAAATGTCATCCCCAAACAGTTGGGTTGTCACAGGCATGTTTATGCTACACAAATTTTAATTGTCTTCATTGGTCATCAATGACTGCTTAAGCACTTGGACCAATTTCAGGATGGGGACAATGCCTGATGAAAGTAGAGATTGCATGTCTTGGAAAAGACGATCATAGGTACGTGTTCGTTTAT
>VMBQ01012659.1:5023-18481 GCA_007657795.1 Dreissena rostriformis
TAACCATATGAAATTTTAGAAAATCTTTCTTTTAACTTTAGAAGTCACATTGATTAATCTACAGCTTGGTTAAATGATAATCTTGCCATTATCTAGGCGCAGTTTGAATCTAGGTCTAATTGTTCTAGAAACTAGGTCACCTGATCAGATCTTAGGAAACCTTGTTACCAGTCTACAGGAAACTGGTTTATCTTGAAAAAAATAAGGCTGAGTTCTAATCTTGGACACGTGCGTCCAAGAACTATGTCCCAGGTCAACCTTGTTGCCACACAAGCAGCCATATTTATGATTCAATCTTTATGGGACTTGGTAAGATGGTTTATCGTGGTAATATCATTGCTTGGATTGAAACTTGGTCATGTGCGTCCAAAACTTGGTCACTATTCCAAATTGTAAAAATACTTTTTGCCACATTCGGTGTCACATTTATGACTCAATCTCAATTAAACTGAACGTGTATCTTTACAATATCAAGTCCGAATAAAAAATGGGTAATGTGCGTCTTAAAACCAGGTCATGAGGCCAGATCTTAGGAAAATATTGTTACTACTCTAGAGGCCACATTTAAGAATCTTCCTTCCGAAACTTTGGTCACCAGGTCAAATCTCAGGTTCGGTTACCTGGTCAAATCTTAGAAAACCCTTTTTATTATTTCCGGCTTCTTTAAGACAAAATATTATTGAAATTTAGTCAGACTTTTTTCGTGACACTATCAAAGTCATGTTTTAATATGGGTCAAGTTTCGGTAAAAACTGTATAACCATGTTTTCGACATTTTGTGTTCCTTGATCTCAGGTGTGTTTTTCTAATCCATCATGTCCCTCTTGTATCACTTTAACAATAAAATCCCCACACTTTTGTGTACTGAGCTCGATTTAAACTGCTCGGTGTATTTCGTACAGACATTACCAACTGAATTATCTTAATGTGTAGATGATCAAAAATAAAGTAACTTTTGCTGCGACTAATTTTGGCGGAACTATGGCCCTCTGTATTTGTGTCCACTGTAGAGTATATAATGGATCCTTCTATGTATGAACATGTGTCTTGGGAGCACACTTCTAAGACTAGTCTAGCTACAGATTTTCTGTTGAAACCTTAAATAGGTCTTTGGTGTATTTATGTATTGTCACTGACAGAAAATGTACATGGTGCAAAGCTGAAAAATAATCCAGCACGCTTTCAGTGCATTGGTTTTGTAATAGGATGTACATTTCTATGTAATATCCATTTTTTATTTGTGTTCATATCCTAAAACTTATTTTCGATTTATACCAATTAAAATAAGTAATGTTTAATTTTACATGTACATGTAACACTACATGGTTCATCTTGCAAAAGTAAATTTATGTAGATTAAATGGCTGCCTAATTCTTTAAGGTTTATGTTTGTCAGTGCATAATATGCCCATCAAAGGATTCTCAATTTGCATTAAAGCCCTTAAAAGAAGCTATTCAACTCATGATATTTACATTGCATAGTCATTCTTATAGGGAAATGGTATGCATTTCAACCATAATACTTGGTGTCGCGCACATCATGCAATTTCCAGTTTGAACATTGTGTTCAACGAATGACATTAACGATGCCAAAATTAAATGTAATCATTACATGAGATGAATTTATAATTGTTTGTGTCTGTTATAATATTTTTTTTAAATAGCTGCCTGTTTAAAAAAAAATGCGTTTTTAGTATAAAATGAAGTGGTCATTGTGTTAAAGAGGAATTTAGCTGATTTTATGAATACTGTAGGACATATTCAGGCGTCAAGATTACCCGTTTAGATAGTAATTCTATCAAAATAACCAAACTTACAGACACATTTAATTATACCACAAGCGCACAATTACATAGGGGACGCTGACCCGATATTTTTAAGTCTTATTATAACCCCAACCGATAACTCGTAAAAACTCCGCATATTTAAAACACTAAACTCAGCCCACATTTGAGATTATCATGCAAATGTGTCGCCTTCGATATGTGTTTAGTCCCGCCCACTCGGAGAACCACTTTTTGTGTTTAAAATGTAAACAAACTTAGCGACTAAACATTATTAAGTTTAATACTAATTTAGTAGTATTTTTTTAACAATATTATTTTTATTAATAAAAAAATACAAAAAACGAAAATATGAATAAAATGAACATTAATTAATTTAAAAAAATAAAAGAATTACACATTTGGGCAGTTACAATCATTTGTTTGCAGACGATCACAACGGATTACAAATATAAACACGCGATTAAACTTGAACAACTAGACTGCAAACGTTTTTTATTTTAATAAATCAACATTTCAGATTTGCTCAGAACAATTATAATATGGACACATATTCACACTGCATCTTGTCTAAGATTATATCAAAATTCATGACTAATCAAATTAGTTCATATAAAGTGTCATCATAATTAATAGAAAGGCAAAAATGTGAATATCATACATCGTGCGAAAACATTGTCAAAGTAAAATACTTACAAAGGTAACATCCTGTTTGAGACACAGGTATATTTCATTATTATTGCGAAATCTGGTGTCAATTTAGCGTATTTTTCACAAAGCAAGAATTCTCTTTTTTATTGCGAAATATGATGTCAGTTGTGCGATAAGCCACTATGCATGTTAAGTGCATATACGTTATATTTAAGTTGTCATCTTTGGTTTTGAATTCCGCCGTAAGTCAATCCATAAGTTGCTAACCGATAGTATTACGTTAATTTTACTCTGCACGTTTTTTTTAAATATGTGAACTTATGACAAATTGATTTACATGAACGCTTTTATTTCTTTTTTTCGCTGGTTAATATCGTCTTTGTATTGTTTGAATATAATTTATAGTAACTGACAACTGTTTTAATTTAATCAGTGGTAGGGGATATATGGCAGCAGTAAAGATTTCAATGCCAATTCCCACGCATATAATGTGATCCTCAGATTTTTAGTCCTGCGCTCTACCAACAAACTTGCCAACTTATATGCTAAAAGAACGCAATCTTTCTCTAAACCAACAAGGCCCAGAGATGTAATATTTGGCATGCAACATTAAATTGAGGTCAGCTACTGAGTTTGTTCGAATCTTACTTCTGGGTTGAATCTTACGAGCTGAATAGGGGTTACTTTTTCCGATACATGTATATAGTGAACACTTTTAAAAATGCTTCTGCTAAATAAAACCAAATGGCCCAGAGGTTCAGCAATTGACATGTTACATTTAATGGTGGTCGTAACAAGTTTGTTCACATCATGTCATATCATGTCCTTGGGGTTAAACATGGCCTCGTTTTGGGGGTTACTTGTTCCCCTGATATTAATATAATTTTAATTTAAAAACATCACCAGCAGTAAAGATTTCAATGCCAATTGCCACGCATATAATGTGATCCTCAGATTTTTAGTCCTGCGCTCTACCAACAAACTTGCCGACTTATATGCTAAAAGAACGCAATCTTTCTCTAAACCGACAAGGCCCAGAGATGTAATATTTGGCATGCAACCTTAAATTGAGGTCAGCTACTGAGTTTGTTCGAATCTTACCTCTGGGTTGAATCTTACGAGCTGAATAGGGGTTACTATTTCCGTTACATCTATATAGTGAACACTTTTTAAAATTCTTCTGCTTAAAAAACCCAAATGGCCCAGAGGTTCAGCAATTTACATGTTACATTTAATGGTGGTCGTAACAAGTTTGTTCACATCATGTCATATCATGTCCTTGGGGTTAAAAATGGCCTCGCTTTTGGGGTTACTTGTTTCCCATATATTAATATAATTGGAATTTAAAAACAACACCTCTGATTGCGTCAATGTTCATTTATGTGTTATTTGACAAGTAACATAGTATGGTTCCTCTAGCAAATTTGTTAAAATCATACCCAGGGGGTAAAAGATTGCTATGTCATGGAAACGTTTTTTACCGTTAATTGTATGTACATGTACTAAACAAATCATGTCTGACACCGAATGGTCTAGAGATCATTTAGTTGTTTGCACATTACATATAAGGGATGTCCTCTAGCACGTTGTTCAGTTCTTGACCCAGGGGTCCAAATTTGCCCCGCCATGGGGGTAACTTGTTTCCCATATATGTAAACAGCTTCCATCTTTAACGGCAATGCCAAGAAGTTTCATTTTCGTCATGTACCATTTTCTAGTGTTCCTCTCGAAAATGTGTTCAAATCATACCCATCGAACAAACATTGACCACGACCTGGAGATAAATGTTTTCTCTAATATTAAAAACCAAAAACTGTAAAAATGAAATGTATGCATATATTAATAATGTATACAATTTCCCAAATTAAAAAGCTGTTCGAAAGCCTAGATATTTATTTTAAGATGTTTATCACCATGTAGTGAACATGTACACCTTCTTTGTCAAATTATGATCAAAACTTGCTACATTTGATCTTTGGGTCGTAACATTCTATATTGGTATTTAACCAAATTTATTGAAATATTGTCTATGTGGTTGACGGTGGTCCTATTCTGCTGGCATGTTTGTTTCTGTATTGCTAATTGCGAACAAAGCTTCTCCCAGTTAAGATGAAGGATAAAAGATAAACAATATTTTAACACGACATATTTATTTTTGCAACAATAATAAATGTTGAAGCAAAATTTCTCACGTAATTTGTGCGATATTTGATAATATTCATTTCAATATGAAATAATATCCAGTTTGTGTAATNTAAATATCCGCAGTATTTTTGGTCGGTTATTAAAGGAAATATGTCTACAGCAATAACTCATGCACCTACCAATCCCAATGAGTGGATTAGATACTTTCAATCCTTGCTATTAAAAGAATCCGAGAACACACTACAAAATGTTGATGTACATGTACATTCAAATGCGAAGAATAACGAACATGCCGATTATATATTAAATTCGCCAATTACAGACGACGAAATAGAAACAAGTGTCAGTAAGCTGAAGCGCGGAAAATCTCAAGGTAAAGACGGGATCGGGGCGGAATTTTACATAAATACTAAACACGTTATAACCCCAATTTTAAATGTACTTTTCAATAAGATTTTATATTCTGGAAGCTTTCCTGATGCTTGGAGTGAGAGTATAATCGTACCTTTATATAAATCGGGTTCGCGAAGTGATCCTTCAAATTACCGAGGTATATCTCTAGTTGACGTTATGTACAAGATATTTGCAGGCATCATTAATGATAGATTAACCAGGTTTGCCAATGAATTAGATTTAATTAATGAAGCGCAAGCTGGGTTTAGAGCAGGATATTCGGTTACCGATAATATGTTTATTTTACAGAGCTAGGTGCAAAAATATATTTCTAAGCCAGGGGGTAGATTCTATGTGTTGTATGTTGATTTTTTAAAGGCATTCGATTCCTTGGTGCATCATAAATTATTCACATGCTTTATGCGTAAAGGAATCCAGGGCAACGTACTAAGGGTCTTGACCTCGATGTATTCAAAACTTAAAAGTTATGTACGCACGAGCCCCGGCGCTATTTCGAGCCCGTTTGCTTGTAACATCGGTACCAGACAAGGAGAATTGTGCTCGCCGATTATTTTCAGTGTATACATTAATAATCTGTGTTCATTTATTCGACAAAAGTGCGATACTGGAATATTTGTCACAAACGATATCCCTGACATATTTTGCATACTTTTTGCTGATGATATTGCAAATTGTGCAGATACTGCTGTAAATCTACAGTTGCAGATAAATGCTATTGCAGAATTTTGTACTTTAACTAGCATGAATTTGAATTTAAAGAAAACTGATGTAATGGTATTTAGAAATGGGGGTCCATTACGTCACTATGAGAAATGGTATTTCAATAATTGTCCATTAAATACAACGTCCGTCTATAAATATATGGGCATCCTATATACCCCAAAGTTATGCTGGTCGGCTGCAAAAACTAGATTAGCCGCTCAGGGACGAAAAGCATTATTTGCCATTAAAGAATACCAAATTCCGTTTGGATATTTCTGCTTCACAGAATTCTTTAAATTATTTGATGCCATGGTTACACCAATACTCACATTCGGATCAGAAATCTGGGGTTTCGCATATATATATATTATGTATACATGTTGTATTATGGGCCGGAGGCCTTTCTTTACAATAAATTGACTACTACTACTACTTACTACTAGTAGAAAGCAAGTACACAAGTTACATTTTAAGAAATTGATTTTTTTTTAAATTTTGATGTCACCCAAAAAAAAACAGATTTCCTTTTAATAAATCACATAAATATTTTTTGCTTAAGTTATGTCAAATATATTTCTGCGAAAGTCCTGAAACATGTTCATCTACGTGTTGTCATTATTAAACAAAAATAAAAAAGCGGGTCACCGCACTTTTAACAGAGATGTTTATTTTTAACAATCCCTACAGTCTATGTCAAATTTCATAAAATACAGCAAGTAGGAAACACCCAAGTACCGGTAAAATAGATTGCAACAAATATGGATACACATTAGACATTGTTTACAATCTTAACTGGGATCACAACAGCTTAGCAAAAAAAAACTATAATACAATATTAAATCACAAACATAAAACTTACAGTATCAAACTCGACCGTAATCATCGATATCATACAGAGACTTGTTCACAGATTTCGGCATGTTTTGAAGTTTGTGATTACATGCTTTAAATTGATGAATGTAAACAACATGACTACAGAGCTCCAGTATCAAACAAGAATGCAATTAAAGAAAGAAAAAACAAGTAAACCAAAACGTTTACCGCACCTGGGATCGAACCACTGACCTGTGTATTATGAACCCACTCGGTCATCTATGATGATACTGATAACACAAATATTGGATTATGATAAAAGCTACATCGGTGTTGCTATAAATAAATCATCGGTTTAATAGACTGCCAGAACACCCCTTAAAGAGCTCAGTATAAAACAAGAATGAAAATAAGAAAATAACAAAGAAGTTGGATCTAGCAACTGACTTTTGTATAATCAAATTGAAAGCCTAACCCAATCGGCTATCTGTGCTGGTACTGATGAAAATAAAGGGTTGTGATAATAGCGATAATCGGTGTTGCTATAAATATATCATCGGCTTAATAAACTGCCGCAATACCCATTAAGATAAACTAAGTGTAAATAATGCAAGTTGTCGTGGTGATGCTTGATGTACTGGAATAAAAACAGAACGCAAGTCATTGAAGTTTGAATTATTGAATGTAAAAAAAAAAGAAAACTTGATAAGCGTATTAAGTTATGAATGCGCCAATGCAAATAAAACGCAAACAAAATATTTGCATGAAAGAAAACATATTAAAGATAGCGGTCACCTTGACACACGAATGCTTTTGATGCGCCAGTTAAATAAATCGGTGAAACCGTTATCCTTATTCCGCCTTCTTTTCGCTCAAAAGGGTGAATAGAGATATACAGTTACTCGTTTCACATTCAATTCACGGAGAGCGTTTTTCTATTTTTGAAGATTTATATAGTAAAGGATATCCTTTAAGTGCAATTTTGAAAGCGATGTAAAAACATGCTTTTGAGAATTAATGGGATATGAAGATTGAAGATATGTATCATGTATCAGTAACGCATTCTATGCGCGACAATTATAAATGGATAAGGGTATCAAACTAGATTGCAGAAGGACCTCATAAACTGTGGAACACGCACTCACACGAATAAATATAGTGCTACTGCTGTGAATAAGCAACTGGGTTATTATACGAATGTAAGTAAACCATTATATAGATTTATAACTTTATCGATATTGTTTTGTTTACGAAAATTATGATAAGAAATTGTTAAACGTTATGCCGCTGGTTTTTTTCCTTTGAATATAGGAACAATATATTATAGACTCTAGTATGCTGGATACTCTGCATTTTGGAATAGTTATTGCAAAATGAAATTAAATATTGCGCTTATATGACACAGGATCATTCTATTAATTATGCACTTGTATTATCTTGACATATGGTGATGAAACAACGGCGGTGGCCTTAATCATCATCTATTCTTTCTGACAAATTGGCATATTTTTGTAATTGTGTGAGTTGTTAGCCTAATGAATTATTAAAATTCGTCAACAGGTCATCTTTGTGTACACTGTCATCATTTTTATGTCACTTAATATTCTTTTAAAGAGATGTCCAGATTTGTTTTGTTTTTAAAGTTGACGTTTTTTTTTTTTCAAGTCTTTGTTCCTGAAACAGTTTATATTTTGCTTCCGCTTTATGTCTTGTTTTATTGTAAAGGGTTCTCAATTAAACAGTTTAATATTTTGTTCTTCGTTCGCGTTTGCATACGTTCTGTTTTTTGAGTTTCAGCAAACACTATCAAACCTTTTTGGTGAATACCTTTTATTTTTGTTTATATTTGATTTTCCAAATATTTGCATGCATCGTCAAATATAGGTTCTGTACATGAATTTATTGAAGAATTTTCATTTTCGTTGTGTGAATATTCATAAAAACACTGATACTGTCTTTTATAGACTTTTGATCTTTGTTCCGGTTCCCCATTTTGGCGTGTGTTTACCGCCGATTAAGACATTCAGGCAAACAACTGGTTTATTTTCATCTACTTAACGGAATTGTATTAAAAATGTCCTCTTTCAATCAAACATGACCTTATTAGCACCACCATAGACAATACATAAAATATATGCTAAAAACACGTTAACGGACATATTGACGGGATTTTCCACAAGAAAATACATACGTATTTTAACAACACCTATCGCCACTTTTCGTATATTTATGTTTCCAGTAGCCAAAATATATAGATGGACTAGTTATGAACAAACTATAAAGTGCCAACAACAAAATAAAGCTTATTGTGGATCATGCAAGTTGTTTTCAATTAAAAATATACATTTTATATAAATGCATTTTAGTTATTGGGTTCATCCATTCAAATACACATAGCATATTCAGGTCTCTGTAATCAAAAGACAATATCAGTGTCAACAATGCATTGGTTAAGGATAATGTGGAACATCTCCATATAAGTGTTTTTACTTCAGGTATACAACTGAAACTTCTTAAATGTTTTCGGTCTCATTGTTCAATGACAAAGTTTAAAAAACTCTGACCTACACTTAATGAGAATTATGGCCTCTTTTCTGTACTTAGCAATTTGGTTAAGGTAAACGTGCAATTTCTTCAAAACACTGTTTCTACTAGAGATTATCAATTAAACGTTCACACATGGGTTTGAGGCCATTGTGAGAGGTGAATGACCAATTGTCACTGAACAAGTTTTATAACACATGGTATTTAGCAGAATTAAATTCACGCTTGTTCTTAGAAATTTTGTTAAAATAAACGTGCAATATTTGCATATAACCGTATCTAATTAGTCTTGCTTGGTGACTATTTTTGTTCATCATAGTGAGACAAATTGTGCAGAAGTAAAAATAACTTTGAATGTCTTAGAATCCTTTAACGTTCGGTATTTTTTCTTTAACTTTGATTTCGGATGCAGAATGCCATACTTATAGAAAATATGCGAAAAACGAACAGACACTCAAAATGTCGTATTGCAGTTTTAAAACCTTAATACTTTTTACTATCGTTCAAAATGGTTCTGTAAATATTCGACTGTATGCTAAGGCTCGGCCGCTGACATTTTTATTTAATATTCTGCGGAAGCTTTTATAACTTGCACGTAATTTTATAATTTGACCGAGTTACCCATACCTCGGAAACAAAATGTAACAGTCCATTTATTGTACATTATACGTACACTGTAAGCTCTGACAATGCTTATGCGTTCCCTTTTATGTTTTTTTCTTGTTTCCATTGGAAAAAGCTGCGAACAATTTATAAAGCAGTATTTATTTTTTTAATAATTGTTTAATTCTTCTAGAGCCAAGCCATGCATTTACTCACAGGACTGGTCATCTGTACTTTCGTCATCCAGCGGAGCTCGTGTTTTAATTGGAACAACGACTGGGACGAGAAGCTTGACTTCAAATGTCCATCCCGTAATCAGTTCATTTCAAACGTCGTCAGCCGACATGATAATGGCCGTGAGGATAGACAGTTCTCTTTGTCATGCCGAGACATCATTCCTGGTGGAGGAGATCAGGGAGCAACCTGCGAACATTCAGGTTTGCGAAGAAGCGCGACTTATTACTTGTACCCCTTTCAACATATATCAGTCAAACTTGCAAGCATTGCTCCAAATTAAAGTTAGTTATCCGCGTGCCATTTTTCACTTTTACACGTTAACATTGCTGCTTTAGTTATTTCCCCTTTTAAAATTGAGAATTCGAAAAAAATATTGTTACAACTTTCTTAAATTACGACATACTTCTTTCTAGACGGCTATATGTCACTTCTGCACAACTTCTTTTTTGACAGGATATGTCAACGACTTTGATGAAGAGGTGGACTACAAGTGCCCAAACAATGGGTACATAAACGGAATGGAAAGTTATCACTCCAATTATTACGAAGACAGGAGGTGGAATTTCTACTGCTGCAGCATGCCTGGTAAAAATGTTTAAAATAATATATTTCGTTTTTTACTCAACAGTCAACGGATGCATACTATCACTTTGGGTTAATGTGTTATTTTAAGAAATTCACTGGTCGAAGTATTCCTCGTGGTTATTGTGATCGATTGCTGTTGTGTGTTCAAACAATGAGAAATAAGTGACCACAACTTGCGCAAACCCCGTTATTGAGATGGGTGTGGCACAGCTAAGAATTGCGCAGAATAAAACTTCCGCTACTTTGATCTTATTGATATAACTGATTATCTTTCACCAAAATTCCAGTATTTTAATTTTGTTGACAGCCATGTTTTTTGTATGCATTTTGTGTCACATGCCCATATGGTATATGAAATGTCAATAAATATAAATATAAACTTTAAGTATGAGAAATTATCATTATACCAATATTAATTGTATTGACATATTGTATAGATTTATGCCAAACTAAGTGGGATGTATTGCTCACCAGTATTAATCTGGCAACGCCCTTTATGCACAAATATATTAAAGTAACGAGACGAAGAATAAATTCATTTCCGCAGTGCAATCTATATTAATGAATTGATTCATACGTTAATAAGTAAACTGTTATGGTTTCATTTAACTCGTGAACGAACAAAAACCAAGTGCAGATATGGGACACAATTCATCCGTAAAATGTAATTCACGAGTACCGGGTCAATATTGTCGATCTATATTTAAGCAATTCACTTGTTAGTCTGTAAATGTACGTAAATGCGTCCGTCAATCGTGTCTTGGCTGTACTTTTAATGTATGAACAGGTTATTTGAAATTCTACCACGACTGTGACTTGTTATCTATGGAAAAAAACGAAAAAAAAAACGTGAAATATTCTGCCACAGTTTGGGCAGAGCTTAAAATTTTCTAAATAGTTCAAGCCATTCCAGGACATTGTTGCGTAAAACGCTTAAACGCGCGAAACAGCAAACGTTTGAAATGTGTTTATCATGCAGCACAGTAAAGCCACATAAGAACATACAATTGCTATATTTAAATTTACGAAAAATGTTTACGTTTTGTTTATTTGGCATTTATAGCTCGCCAATAATTATTGGCACTGAACTTTATGCATTTCATACATTAAAATAACGTTACGATGATCATATTAATTTCCGTACTGGAAGCGATTTAAATCGATCGACTGAGTATTCTGTTTTGGTCTCATGAAAGTCGTGCACAACGGGAATCAACAATAACGTATGCAAATATAGTAAACAATTCAAAAGTATAATTTATGCTAAAGGAGTTCACAAGTGTCAGGTAAATGTTCTTGAGCTATATTATAAGCGAGGACAAACTCCGAGTAACAGCGATATATGGGATATACCCGAGCTTACCGCTTTTACGTGGGTGCAGGGATGTCTATTTGACGTATACTACAGTAATACAAGAGGACCATAATGACACTGACGCGCTCATCTGAGTTCAAGGCAGACTTCAAGGGAGGACCTATTTTACCCCACTTGTCCCATATTCAAACATGGCATTGATATTCTCAAGCTGAACATTCTTACAATGTTTCATCGTCACCGAGTAAAACATATGGTTTCAATAATGGTTATTTTGGGTTTTCTAAGATTTGACAAGGTGGCCTTAAGATTGGACACACGTGACCCAGAGTCGAACTCGGGCTAGACATTGTCAAGGTTATAACTAACTTTAATCAATTTGAGTCCAATCTTGACCTTAGTTGGTCAGAATATTTATCTAGAAATATTTTGGCCAAGCTCGACTTCGGGTCACGTGTGTCTTGTGTGTGGTCTAAAGGGCCGTATTAATCTTAACTACAGGTAAAAGNCGCACATGCATTAAACCCCCTTTTCACAGAGAGAGGCTCAATTGTATAAGTGGCATGTCATAGGAAAACTGGGCTTAATGCATGTACATTAAGTCTCGTACAGGATCAACATATGCAGTCAACATAAACAACATTATCTTTTTTACCGACAGTGGATTTATTACTAAAGAATTCAGAAGCAGAAGGTTTAATAATGAAAATAAATAGGTTTAAACTAAACTAATAATGAAATAAATTTTCCACCATTACAATAAGAACAGTCATTATGCATGCATGAATATATTTCATTTCATTAGGCATTCTAGAGAAATTACCTTCATTAATTTGGATAAAATTCTGTACAGTTCATATCAATACATTACATTTAAATTAATGTTATCACATCAAATTACATTATTTGTAAATGTCAAAGATAACTGATAATCCTATTGCACTGTGTCATTGCATCAGATTCTATAGATGGGGAACCAGCAAAATCTTGAACATATCAAAAAGGTTTTTCTAGAAGACTGTTCACAAACACAATTGTCAAAGCTTGTTTAAAGACTACATTTATACCCACAATTTGTTTGAAGACTACATTTATACACAAAGTTTGTTTAAAGACTACATTTATACAAAATGTTTGTTTGAAGATGACATTTTTACACAAATCTTATTTGAAGACTACATTGATACACAAAGTTTGTTTGAAGACAACATTTATACACAAAGTTTGTTTAAAGACAACATTTATACACAAAGCTTGTTTGAAGACTACATTTATACACAAAGCTTGTTTGAAGACAAATTTTATACACAAAGCTTGTTTAAAGACTACATTAATACACAAAGCTTGTTTGAAGACTACATTAATACACAAAGCTTGTTTGAAGACTTCATTTATACACAAAGCTTGTTTGAAGACTACATTTATACACAAAGCTTGTTTAAAGACTACATTTATACACAAAGCTTGTTTAAAGACTACATTTATACACAAAGCTTGTTTAAAGACTACATTAATACACAAAGCTTGTTTAAAGACTACATTTATACACAAAGCTTGTTTGAAGACTACATTTATACACAAAGCTTGTTTGAAGACTACATTTATACACAAAGCTTGTTTGAAGACTACCCATACACACAATGCTTGTTGGAAGACTACCCTGCAC
>VMBQ01012660.1:0-18471 GCA_007657795.1 Dreissena rostriformis
ACTACTACTACTACTACTACTACTACAACTACTACAAATTCTACTACTTCTTCTCCGACTACTTCTAGTACTTCTTCTACTACTTGTACTATTAATACTTCTCATCCTTTTATTACTACTACAACTACTACACAAATATTACTTCTTCTGTTTCTACTTATACAACTGTTAATACTGCTTCTTCTTCTACTGCTATTGCTTTTATTACTAGTAATACTATTACTCTACTGTTTTGATAAGTAGTATTCAGGAAGTAGAAATAATATAAAGAAATATATAGACAATTATTGTGGGAAAGCGGATATGGGTTTATTTGGTGATTATATCTTTTCCATTTAGGAGAAAAAATAACTCCCATAAAACGGCACTGTTGGAATAAGTGTTGAAATGTATTTAATTTCTAGTAACGAATTTATTTTTTGAACAAGTATGTGGACAAATAGGCGTAAACAACTTTAATTTGATCTTATTCAATTTTCTATAGGAACAAAAAATGCAATTGTGAATGTCAAACGTTGAAAAGTGCATGAAAACGTAGAAAACAAGTTTGTGTCAATGAGAGACAGACGAAAATACAGACGGACAGGCGTTCATGGGGATTCCAGTACATAACCTCTTCGTAAGAGGAGTGTCGTATTTTGTTCACACAATTCATACATGTTTATTATATATTATGTGACAAAACGATGGGTTATGACATCAATCGAAGCATTAATTGCTCTATTAAGATTAAAATTTTAGCGATCAACAGAATACTTGACGCAAAGGTAGCCAAATTAGACAAACTTTTAATGTGTTCCTGGATAAATAAGTTTTAAAAAGTTTATGTTAACGCAAAACATATCTACATTTTATTACTATAAAATATCATTTAAAGAGTCAGACGACATACACTATCCCTGATTTTATTGACAGTAAGTGTACAGTGATTTATACTTGTATAAAGTATCACCAGAACTACAAGGGCCAACACATTTTTCTAGAAATATTTGTGACATGCATACCAAACATGACTTGTGGAAAACGTCAGAGCTTTGATAGTTTATAAATAGATTAGCCTTTATGTGTGTTAGTGTACACCTCTCGCGTTTAGTGAAGACATGAAACATGGTTTTGCCTCATTTCAAACACGTGTGTGCAATATTGTTGGTAGCGATTCAGATTTCAGGTATGAATTCAATTAACTAAGATTTAAATGCATTTAGTGGACAAATGTTTTACGTGATAGAAGTTCCTTACAATGCTTGTTATCTACATAATTATTTTACAGATACATGCACGGAAATATATGCTGGAACTGGCGATGTAAACGTGCAACTGACTTTTAATTTTAATTGGAATAATATTGGTGCAAGTAATCCACGTAAAGTATCATGCTTCAAAGGAGGCACATACCACATCGGGGATTGCATATGGCTACTGGATGTTGCCGTATGCTCCACAACAGAAAACATTAATCGCTTTTTCGAATTATCTTCTAACCAAGCCTTCACGGCAATATACATAAATATCTCTTTTTTCAATGAAACAATGGCAGGAGAATATAGCTGCTCCAAGACGGCAGACGGCACTCAGAAGACTGTAATCTGCATTTACATATTGGGTATGTTAATCTCCAAAACATGTAAATGGATATGTTTGAACTATTGTTTCCATTTGTGTGGTTTATATTGCATATTTATAAATTAACAAGCTATCATCATCTTGTTATTTAGGAATTATGTATTATAATGTATGTTTTATGTGTTTATTATTGGAGTTGGTATAAATCAATGTACCTGCTTCTTTGAAGCGATATGTGTTAATACTTTAGACTCTTAACATTTATTTATAGACATTGATTGCTTGTAATATTTTCTTCTGTAACATCTCTCGACTAACTTGTTTATTTAGTAGCCAAATCTTATATTTATATTTAATTTATAAACTTAACTATAAACCATCGCTAATATCATTTATTAAACATCGATACAATTTCATTGAACTGTAATAAATAAAGTAAACAAGTCTCGTGATTTCATTGGACGAATCGGTAATTACTGCACGCAGTTGATTACTTGCGTTTAAAGGAACATCATACGTTTTTAATGTGTACATTCTTCTTTAAAAGCATTGGGAGACATTCTCTCATTTCACAACATAAATAAATAACAGACCACTGAATGTAACAACCATGTTTTAGTGAATTAATTGTTGAAATGAATCTTCAAGAACGTCACACAAATATAATTTCAAAAAACACAATACCACATTGTAAACTAAACTGTCACAATGTCCAATATATTTCCTTAAGTTTCAAGATAATTAAATGGAAATGGCTCGTGATTTCCAGTTGTTTTTTACATAGCCATATATTTTCAGATATCTTTCAGCAAAAAATGTTAAAAGAAAATGTTGGCATCAACCATAGATGACGTTACGGGACGCTAAATGTCCTATATTTATCAATTTAAACATGTCCAAAAAAAAACAATATGTAGGAAAACAGCATTTGATTATATAACCTTCCGTTTTACTTGAACCTAATATTCCGCGGTATTTATGTACCCATTCGAAAAGCTTTGAGAAAAAGTAAGGTCTTCGAAACTTGTATTAATTTGCAGCGAACCTCACTTCGTTGGAACTACTTCCACAGACCAACGTCACATATCCAATATACAAAGAGCAATCTGTGTTCACCTGCATTACATCGCCAAGTAGACCTAGTGCGCGTATTCACTGGTTTGTAGCCGGACGTAACATAACTTACAAGGCCAGCTATACATACAGCTCTGATGTAGCATCCAGCATTCTAAGATATACGCCTGAGTCGAACACCAGCGAACATTTAACATGCACAGCAAATTATGTGTTCAAATCAACGAACATAACAATGCAAAGAGGAACACACATGACAATTCAATGTAAGTATTTTATCTGAAACGTAACGATAACAGTTTGATAACTAACAGAGCAATGAATGGTTTCGTATTAAACATATCAAAATATGTGCCCGATTAAGAAATTGTTTATTTAAATGCGTGTTAACTTGAGTAATTGTGTGAATACACAAGTAAACGATCATGTTAGATAACAAACATACATTATTCACACTACTACAGGTATAATTTCTTGATGTTTCAGTCCCTGTAACCAAGCCGATTATTTCGATAAATAACATCAATGTTTCCGAAAAAGTATTAATTCGGGAAGGAAGGACGGTTGAGTTCAAATGCTCCGCTACTTCATATCCGCTTCCAAGCTACCGCTGGGTCTACCCAGGAGGTACAGCTGATATTGAGACAGTGACAATAAAGTTTAACCATACTGCGAATGGTGGGACAATGTCATGCCTCGCAACAAACACCTATTATTCCCTAGATGGAACAACACGTACAAATTCAACGACATTTGAGACGGTTACTCAATTGAATGTAACATGTAAGATTGTATTATGTTTTATGTTAGCAAATTTAAGTCAACTCTTCGATAAATGGCAGTTGTATTGGAACTCTACAGCAATAACCAAACTATAAATGATGAATACACGAAGACAAACGTAGCATATAATTATGACTAAATGAGTCTATGGACCCGTACTATACCACTTTATCGTTTTAAGTGATGTTATAATATGACATCCAACGATGGTCTATTTTGTGTGAAATAAATTCAGGAAGAGTTTAAATATTAATATTTGTAAAGCCTTTTATGTTCCAGATCTTCCTGTTATAGTACGCATCAAAAATATGGACAACGGAATTGGTGTTGCTGACAACATTATCCGACTTGTTAAAGGAGATTCACTGCGTTTAATATGCGAGGTTGCAGCAAATCCTCCGGCTACCACCCTGTGGCAAGGACAGCAAGGGCGTTCCGATATTCTGACCGCCAGCAATATTCAGGAAGATACGAAATGGACATGTGAGGCATTCAATATCATAGATGGTGTACCTGAAAGTACGAACAGAACCGTACATGCTGTAGTATTATGTAAGTGAAGCATTACAGCAGCGTTATTGGCATACACGATTTATGTGGTTTGCTTTCGTTTCTAGTTAAATAAAGCTTAGTAAAAGAGTTTATTTGTAAACGAACTATGAAATGCAGTTATTGTTGTAATGATTTACACTGCAATCTTCATTCTTATGTTGCATGTTACAGATGGTCCAGTCAATTTGAACCTCACGTATAACATTTGGCCAGATCTTTTAAAAACTGGCACAGTATTAAACAATGGAAATATAACAGTGATAGAAAGAAGTACAGTGCAGTTGAAGTGTTCTGATTCAAGTTTGCCACCTTCAACATATTCTTGGGATGATGGACTCGAAGGAAACATTCGCAATATATCCAATATTTCACGAACAACGAAAACAAGCTACATGTGTATGGCGAAGAATATAATGGCTACCACCTTTTATGGAACTATTACTGGAAGGAATACTATATCAATGCAACTGCACTTATTATGTATGTATAATTTTTTCACATTCAGACAGCTGCAAATTGTGAGCATGAAAGATATTTGTCAATATAAACGAATGGATTGTTTGTATTACAGATGGTCCGCGCGATATGTCTGTAGTATTTAATAATACGTTAGTGATTAACCGTGTGCTGCGGGTAATTGAAGGCTGGTCATTTGGACTCTCGTGCTTTGCGAATAGCCAACCAGCATCAACTATTTCATGGAAAGGCATTAAACTGCATGAAGGCGAAAATAATATCTTTATAAACGACGTCGACATTGGCATAAATAAGAGTATCATGTGTACAGGGACAAACACTATGGTCGACAATCTAGGAAACAGAATCTCGAAATCAGAAAACCTAACAATTGAGCTGGATGTTTCATGTAAGTTATTTTACAAACTGATATGTATTGTATTATAGGTAGTCCATTATTCGTTTAAATAAAACGGTTCAATGTGTTCGTACCTAGTTTTCATTTTACATTGGCAGATCCGCCAGTCGTTCAGCCTATTGAAAACCACTATGTTGTTATCAACATGTCGCTGAACGTTGTATGCAAACTTGCAAGAATCGGCAATCCATCAGAAACAAAATTCACTTGGAACAAACTGGACAGTAATCGCACATTCTTAAATACAGGCGAGACCCTACAGATCGATCGTGCTCAGTTATCAGATGAAGGTTTTTACCAATGCCAGGCAACAAATACCATGCATGCAATTGGAAACAAAACAGTACAGGGATCTAGTAAATCCCAATTCTACCTCGATATTCAGTGTAAGTTAATAACGGACGATATTGAGAAATTTAAAGGAAGCCTTATGTAAGGTGTTCAGTATCTCAGCAGTTCAAAACGTGTATGCATTATATAAGGCCCTCTTTGATGTCATAAAAACAACAAAATTCGATTATAGGTTCTAGTCATGCAATAATATTAGGTTAGTTAACGGAGTTGTGTATAATACGATGGTGTATTTGGACGAGTATACAGCGCAAATACCGTATGAGATGCGCCTAAAGTCGAGTCCAATATGAGTATACAAGCTGTGTTAAGAGTCCAAATATATCAAAGTATTGTACAAACGCTGTAAAATGAGTTTATATTATATGCCTATCATATTGTTAATTTTAATGAAATATACTTTCGGAATATACACGGTAATATTTGGATATGAAATGGTTTCAGATGGAGCAAGAGTGAAACAATTTTATGCGAACACGTCAACTAGCAAAACCATAATAATCGATCAAAATCAATCAATCGAACTCATTTGTGAAGTCGATGGTGATCCATATCCTAGTATCCATATAATAAATGCAACAGATGAACAACAATTAGAGTTCGACGGATCAATAGCGTCATCTAAGAATGTTACAGCTCATCTTCATCGGGCAAGATGTGAATATGATNTTATGGAAAGGCATTACAATGAATGAAGGCGAAAATAATATCTTTATAAAAGACGTTGACATTGGCATAAATAAGAGTATCATGTGTACAGGGACGAACACCATGGTCGACAGTCTAGGAAACAGTTTTTCGAAATCAGAAAACCTAACAATTGAACTGGATGTTTTATGTAAGTTTTCTTACAAACTGATATGTTTTGTATTTTAGGTAGTCTATTATTCGTTATATAAAACGGTTCAATGCGTTCGTACATCGTTTTCATTTTTTTATTTTGCAGTTCCGCCAGTCATTCAGCCTTTTGAAAAGCAATACGTTGTTATCAACATGTCGCTTAACGTTGTATGCAAACTTGCGAGAATCGGCAATCCATCACACACAAACTTCACTTGGAACAAACTGGAAAGTAACCGCACATTTGTAAATACAGGCGATACCTTAAAGATCGATCGTGCTCAGTTATCAGATGAAGGTGATTACCAATGCCAGGCAACAAATACAATGCATGCAATTGGAAACAAAACAGTACAGGGATCTAGTAAATCCTCATTCTACCTCGATATTCAGTGTAAGGACAATATTGAACAATTCCAATAATGCATTATGTAAGATATTTGCGATCACATTAGTTCAAAACATGTTTGCATTATGCAAGGTGCTCTATGATAACACACAAAAACTTGTATCCGATTATGAGCTTTAGTTTACAATAACATTAGGTAACTTAACAGCGTTGCATACAATACGATGATATATTTGGAAGAGTCGGGTCCAATATGAGTATACAAGCTGTGAAAAGAGTCCCAATATATAAAATTATTGTCCACATCGCTGTAAAATAAGCTTTTGTATTATATACATATCATATTGTTAATTTTTAATAAAATATATTTTTTGAGTAGACATGCAGATATTTGGGTATGATATTGTTTCAGATGGAGCAAAAGTTAAACAATTTTATGCAAACACGTCAAAAAGCAGTCCCATTATTATCAATCAGAAGCAATCAATCGAACTCATTTGTGAAGTCGATGGTGATCCATATCCTAGTGTTCATATAATGAATGCAACAGGTGAACAGCAATTAGAGCTCGACGGATCAACAACGTCATCTAAGAATGTTACAGCTCATTTTCATCGGGCAAGATGTGAATATGATTCAGGAAGGTATAAATGTGCGACAAACAACATGCACACTTCAACTCTGCAGGAGGAGTATCTGTCTATATTGATTCAATGTAAGTTGTGTATTTGTTGATNATATATTGAGTTTGGATTTTCTCTGAAATTGACCTTTAATAGTATAATATGTGTTTCAACGTAGATTGAATAGCACTTTTATCAAACGTCATTAACATAACCATATTTTGAAGAACTGGTGATAATGATACTTACATATAGGCGTGATACCCATTACATTTCACTCGACAACGAACTTCGAGTTCAAGCGACGCTGTGTGCGTTTTTGGATATACATGGGCTTTTCCGTAGTAGCAGTTGACAATTGTGCTAAACGCCAAAAACAGATCAAGTCTGCATTAAATAGGAAAATAAACAATACTATCACTGATAATAAGATGTTCAAACAAAACCGTTTACGTTATTAACCAGTTTTTTTAATTTGCAATTGTTACCATGAGTTAACTGTATGTATCTCTATTTATAACGTCACCTTGATTATACATTACGCTGACGTCATCGAAACGGGCTTGATATTGGTTGTCGCGTAAAAATACATAAAATTGAATAGTTTTTGTATAGTTCAGACTAGTTCAACTGCCCAACTGTTTATAATTTCTGTTTGAAAAAAAAACATTACAATGTAGGCTATTGCGATACGAACCGACGTTTTATCATTCCAGATATTTATATCAAGCCACTGTGGATTTCGCTCCTTTGCACACAATAACTCGACACAGTTGTATAGTACTGCAAAAAAACAATGCTTAATAGTCCAATATTTATTAGTAAAAACACTATTTTAGCTAAACCTGAAAACCCCAAAGAAGTGAATGTGGCACGAACAGGAATAACTGAAATAGAACTCGAATGGATACCTGGTTTTAATGGCGGAGAACAACAAACGTTTATAATAAACTACACAGACACCACTCTTGAAAGTTGGAATGCAATACGTGTACCCGCCAATAGAACAACGCACACACTTCGCGGATTAAAGCCAGAGACCACTTACAAAGTGAAAATGCGAGCGGAAAACATAATTGGAAACTCTAGTTGGACTGATTATATTCAAATATCGACCTTAGTTGAAATTGGTAAATTTATATTATTGTAAATAATGTTAATACATGTGAAATGTTATGCTGTATTAATTTGGAAGGATTGAAATCATGATTGCGTTTCAACATTTATCATTTCAGAACAAAAAGGATCTGTTTCAAAAGCTGTCGGTGGTACTGTAGGTGGTATGACGGTAATATGTATCATCGTTGCCGTCTTTATAGTTTGGAGACGTAAGATACGAGGTAATACATGAATGTGCACAGTTTACCTACATGTATTATGTTTTCCTGTTAGGATATTGTTTTACATATTTGCTTTTATCCACATTATCCTTTAACGTTATTTCGTATACATATCATTGGATCAAGTTCACGTTACGTTCGCTTATAAAGTTTACACTTCATAATAACCTTTTCAGAACAAAACAACAAATCTGCATGTGAATATGAAGACCTTGGTCAAGATACGTACGTGGTTGTGTTGAAAATTATATATTGTTATTCTCTTTTATTTTTATTGTATAAATCTAAATTCAATGACGATCTCGTTAAAAACTGCTAAGATGTTCTTACTAAAAATGTATTAATTGTGTGTGTATTAATGTCGAGTTTTGTTTAAGAAGAAAACATTGCGGTACAGCCACAGGCAGTTACGAATCGTACAGTTTCGGTAATATTTGAAACTTACTTTAAAATGGTGAGGGAGATTGTGTTGTGTATATGCATGGCAATTCTTTTCAAATACATTCATCGCTACAAAGGCCACTGCTATAAAATAAAAACTTTTATTATTTTGCTGAGAAAATGTTTGCTTGAAATGTCGATGCATTTATTGCGGACATATTAAAATCGTATTAAGGTAAAAAAAAAAATACCTCACCTTGTATTTATATATATTGATATTGAATATATCATATTATATGTATATTCATTTTTATTTATATTTCATATGTGTACTATGTTTAGCAATGGCCGGAGTTTGTATGTATGCCCACATGCATTTAGCAGCGTTTCGGTTGATATCAATAGGTAATTGGTCTCGTTGCCATATACTATACATTTTTTATTCTTATTGTGCTCTATTGCTTTTATTATATTTTAAACAATTATAATCAACATCACATTTCAGATCAGCTTCAGGTTAATACTTATGAGAGACTTACTGAACTAGAGATGAAAGAATATGCGAATCTACCTCCTCACGTTAATTGGAAACACACTAGGGCAGTTTCCGCCGAAAATATTCATGCGTCCTTGGAAGCACAAAATACGATCGGGGAAGAAACGGAATATGTTAACTTGAAACTCTCTGGTCTATAAAAGGAGAGCTTTCAACAATTACCGTGCAACACAATTATAAACATATGCTTACTAATTATTAATATCATCATGCGCAACATCATTCGGTTTTAATAGTATAACATTGTGATGATTATGCATCTAATATGCTAGTTTTATAGATCTTCGATATCATAATACATCAATATAATCAATAAATATAAATAAATATAATAAAAAATAAATAAACAATGTATATTGTATACTATATACTGAAGGGCGCTGAACAAGTGACTTAAGTGACGTGCGGCGTACAATACGCTTTCTCGACGGATGGCTTTCAAGTCGCTCATGTGACGGGCGAAACCCAAGTGGGTTAAAAGATGATCGGTCAATCGGTGGCTCATGTGACGGGCGGCTTACCAGTTATCTACGTGACGAGTGGCGTTTCAGTATATCATGTGATGGGTGGCTTATCAGTGTCTCCCGTTATGGGGCGGCGTTCGAGTGGATCACGTTGCGGGCGGATTACCAGTTCCTTACATGACAGGCGGCGGGCGGCGTTTCAGTGATTCATATGACGGAAAGTGTACCAGTTGCTGCCTTTTTACAATCATTGATGTTGCAGCTAATAGCTCATCATAAATAGAGATTCACTTTACTTTATATTACCGAAATTATTTAGTTTAAGTCGTACTTTACTTGATAAGTGTAAGATCGTCAATACTATGAAGCAAATGTCGGGCATATTGGACTGTGGGCCTGTGTTTATTAAAATGTTTGTATAGAGAGCGACTAAAATATACAGTAGATTGACATTCGCCATGAATAATATTAATGCAAATTTCGAATTGTTTTACCACAAATTGAGATTTCTTTTACTAATCGTATTTTTGTACATAATGTTGTTTGAAAACTTTATAAATGTATTCGTATTATTGTAAATGAGTTTGCCTTGGTAATGTCCACTTAAGAGTGCCGAAAACTAAATTATGTAAAGTGCTAGCGTAATTGCAAACATGATAAAGTTATACGTGTAAATGTCAAATTGGAAATTATGTTACATATGCAAATGTTCTTTTCAATTATTTTATTAAATATGAGAAATTGTGTGGTGGATGACTATAATAACCGTTGGTTCTTAAACTAATTTTCACCACGCGTAACGACGTGGCGCGCAACTTACGTTCACGTTATGTTTACCTTGTTTATTGATAATGTTAATAACGTTTAACAAATGGACGAAATGTACTTCTATCGGAATGCCATAGTCGGTAGGATTAAAATATAATGTAATATAAAATTAATTATATTTGTTAAATGTTTTTTATTTATGAATACCAAAGCATATACTAATTGATTGATATAATTTTATTTATATGATAAGTTATTCAACAGTGTATGTTAATAAATATCGTGTCAGAAAGTCAAAAGGAGAATTTTGCAAAACAACGTTATTGGTCAATGTTTCTACTTAACTTGATTTGATTAAATGATCGCGGGTTCCACATTGTCGGGTGCGTTTTGAATACAACTACCATAAATATGTTGAAACAGCACTGTGACTTCATCCTATCCAGCTTTTTCTTAAGCCAGTTATTAAGGTGTATTATGGTTAAACCACAAACATAATGTCTATTATCGTTTATAACATCAATCACACAACCAAAGTAACCAGTTTCAAACGGTCTGGATCTCGATGCAATTTATGTAAAACGTATTTCTATGTAATAAAGGATTGTATAATAAGGTTTTTCATCGCATAATGTTATAGTATTAGTGTTCGAAAATTCTGTTTTCGTTTTCCTCTTGGTTTGAAGATTGTCCTAAACGTTAGGATTATTTATGATCGAATTTTACAGAGCGAAAGCTTATTTTATGAATTAACATGCATTATAAATTACCGATTTGTCATATAAAACTAATGACTTGTTAACTATATGTACATATGGGTCAAAATAAAATAAACGGCTGATATATTTGTTTATTAAACGTGTTGTTGAACGCGTTACAACATGAGCAATAACTGATATATGATATGGAGAATACTTGACATCTTTGATTCTTAATACAACACGAAATAAGCCAAGACGCATAAGAAGGATATCAAAATAATGTTCATATCACAAATAGGTTTTAAAAATTGTATGCGCAAATAACACTGAGAAGTTATTCATATTATCATTGAAGTCTTGTTCTCAATTGTCAACAAGTCTTAATGTTAACTCACTTATAAAACTATGCGTTATGTAATGAAACCGAGATCACCACCTCGGAGCGGTCAATACAAAACATTAGGGCTCACTCACAATATAGGAATAATGAAACTCCAATAATTGTATCAGGACAGCAATTCTTGTTATCAAAATCATGCAATACAGGGCAATACAAAAAACAGCACGTGAAGCGAGTTTATAACATGTTAATGTCACCATTTAATTTTCTTAATCTTAAACCAATTTAGAATGGTACATAAAATATATTTAGTATATTATAATATTACAACAAATCTTATGCTTACTTTAATGATTTGCAAAACGACTGATTCCACGCCGATACAGACACGTGTACTCGTATTTGTTGTAGAACACAAACTTTTGTCGTAGGAACACATCTGCTTAGAACAGTGTGGCGTTATCATTTGTTTTAAACGTGTTTGTTGTTTTAGAAAGTGTTTCAATTGTAAAAAAAAAACACATTTGCATTTGTGAGTGGTTTTCTTTTCATCTTCATCGTGTTTTTCTTGTTCTTCTTGTTCTAGTGTTTATGGTTGTTGTTGTTGGTGTTGTTGTTTTTCTTTTGTGTCGTCTTCATTACTCTAGTAGCAATTCTGTCCATATGATACTTAATAAAAACAAATTGCAGGTGAAAAAAACATGCATACAAATGGGGAATACACCTGAGCGTACAATTATCCCATACACTCAATTATAGCTCCCTTGGTAATGTGTCCTTCAGAGAATCGTAGTACACAATTAATGTAAACTGCATTCAAATGTGGCATATTCATGCGAACGCCAAATGACACAAATATCGACTGATTTAAAACCAGGTTAGAATGTAGTTAAGTATGTCAAGGTACCCAAGTGTGTGCACAGCAAAACGAAGTTTAAAGAGCTCAAACCATCATTGTCATACGTTATTGCATATGTATCATACATACATTTACTTAAAATGCATTATATTTTTACATACAACGATATAGTATGTTGTTATCTTAAACAGTCGATTTTGTAAAACATTAATAAAATACTACATTTATATATTTGAATAGTGTTCTACTATCATGGTAGAAATATGATCATTTACAAATACGTCGTAACATACATACACTTGTTTTTACCCTGTTCATATAAGGTAGGGATCGGATACTAATTTGTTTAACGTTTTACGATAAATATCATGTGTCATTAATATAGCGTACGCTAGAGCTTGAATGCGAAATAGTTCATGTATGTTAATACGCCCTTTGTTTATACCAACCATGGGTACATCGCATAGCTCCACATTTAACATATTTAACATGATACCGTCTTGGGAAATCCCGTTCTGTCGCAATATATACATCTACTAGGTGTATTGTTTATTGAAAGAATAAAGTTTGCAAACGTGTCCTTCGAATATTTTGCTCATTTATTGCATTTGTTACACAGCTTTACATTGGGAATAAAATATTAAATTTCGAGTATTTGCGATCTTAGATTATATTCGATGAAATACTTTGATGCTTAAAACTGTTTTGTGAATCAAATTTGAATTGTAACTCATGGTTATTACAGTGGGGTTAGGGATTTTGTTCCGCAAATAAGAAGTTGCTAAGGGGTGAATATTTCTGGGGTTTAATCTCTAACAATCCGGTTTTTTTAGGGGTTAATCTCTAACTATCCCGTCTGTAGGTTTTTAGGGATTTTTTGGGTTTAAAACGGATTATTTGGGATTGTTAGGGCTGAATAGGGATGCTAGCACTCTGCGCAAGCGTACGGGTTAAAAGGCGTAGTTTAGAATATGAGCTTTTGCTAATACTACGCAGCTGTAACTCGTGATAATAACTCCGCCTTTTCAGCCCTACTCATGCGCATTACTTTTATGTATTAAAGCAAAGATCTATGAAAAAACACAGATTGGAAACATCCATTCGGACCAATAGAAAGTATCGGGTATTAGCGCAACGAAAACGAGATCAATATTACGTAACATCAATCGAGCAGCCGCAAGTCTCACTATGTTATCTGACGTTATAATTCGCTACTGCAACGTGTCTGCCCGCTTGATGCCAATACACAACATTTCATTACTTCGCACAATAGAACTAAAATATTTGAAACATAAAAAGTTTCGATATGTATAGCAGCGTTGATAAATTGAGCGTGATTTTAATGATAAAAGTCTATCCATCTATCAATTGCCTTAAACTTAATTATTTCTTTGTGTGAAATAATGAATAAAGTATAAGTATAAAGGTGATATAAACAACTACAGACTATAACTTTATGTTTTTAACTTTAATATTTTCGCGGGTATTAAATTACAATACTTTGAGAGATTGTAGGCCGAGTTGACTATTTAAAAGTGTATACATACTTCTGATTTACATTAAAGGTAATATAAAAATGTACAAGACTAAGATTTTTTTTATTTTAAAGACCCATTACTACTGTAAATCAACGATAATTTCGTACAATATTTCGCAAAATAAAGTTAAACAAATAACAATCAGTGTTCCTTATAACAATTGCCGAAATTTACAACACCAGATGTGGTATGGTAACATAGATGTTTGTAGATACAAAATGTTCTTTTTTGTGTGGCATAATTAAGTTTATTTTACGATATCTATTCATACGACACATGAACACTAACATGGTACCATTTTAGTGCTCGGGTGTCGTATGACTAGATATATTTGCGGAAAATTAAAATGGACTTATTTGTGTCACACAAAAATAAAAACGAGCATTTTGTATCTACACAAATCTATGTAACCAGACCACATCGGGCGTTGAAATTTTGGCAATTGCTATAAGGAACGCTGATTTTTAATTATTTAAATTTATTCTGCGAAATAGTGTACGAAATTTTCAATTATTCATTACCGATGCAGATTTTCTTATTGAAAAGAAAATATCCGCCATTGCCTAAAACGTTACTGTTTCTAAATTAACATTTCATGTTGGAATATTTAGAGGTTATATTAAAAGCTATGGCCGAAAATAAACTAATTAATATTAAACTGTTCTGGCGATGTTCTCTATATTTCCTAAACTGATATATTTCTTTATTAAATTTTCCAAATAAAGTGTTAATTTGAGATTAAACTATAAAACAGGAAACACATATATTCATTTTGCTTTCGTGTTTTTTTTTCGGATAAATAATATTAGCAAGACACTAAAACGTTTTGAATACACATCTCTTCAAGGTCGACCATGTCCCCAATGTGGATTTATTATGTTTACTGTTATGTCTGTGACACCACATGTCTGCGCATGTGTTGATAAGATTTACACGATAAGATGAATGAAATCTCGTCGCCGGGCTTGAACACCCAATAACACTAATCTTTGTTTATTGATAGATCTTTGATCTTCATCACACCTTTTTACTGTCAACAATTGGTGTTAACAAACTGTTCAAAATTGTAACTTATGAAATTTTAAATGCAAATGTCGAGCAATTAATTACTTATGGCGAGTAAATTGTGAAAACAATAACCGTTAACAATTGTAAACTGTAGCAATTTAATTTCAGTACATGTTTATTTCATCATGTCCCTTTATAGAACTGATTTACACCGTTTTTTTCTACAGCAACGTGATACTATTTGCTGTATTTGTTCGCCACGTTAAACCAGTGTTTTAATAAGAGCGCGAAATTGTTGCTGTCGTCTGTCAATTTCCTCGCATGGAAAGCGTGCGTGTTGCAAAAGACCAGCAGTTGCTGTAACTAAATAATGATGCGCAAATCAGTACATATAGTATTTTATAATGAAAAAAAATACACCGAAATATATGCAAACAATGGGAAAGTATTGATCTATTGAAACTTTAGACAAAACAAACGTCCGATTACGACTCATGCATTGCAGTAGATGTATTTTTAAAGAGCCAGACTTCGTTGGTTGGCAAGTACGTTGGCAAATTATCCAATACGGTCAATACACGAAAATTAATTACAAATGAAATGAAAATAAATGAAATTTAATTTGAGGCGAAAACTATTCAATTGTTACTTTAATGTGGTTTGCTTGATAATTTAATGAATTTGTGNAATTATCCAATACGGTCAATACACGAAAATTAATTACAAATGAAATGAAAATAAATGAAATTTAATTTGAGGCGAAAACTATTCAATTGCTACTTTAATGTGGTTTGCTTTATAATTTAATGAATTTGTGATAATAATTATGTGGTACATTCTTTGTTAGTCTCACACACAAAGAGACAGGTACAGGTTTCTCTATCGAATATCTGCTGAACTACTTCATTTAAATTGAGTTATATGACGTTATAATTCGCTACTGCAGTGTGTCAGCCCGCTTGATTACAATACACAACATTTATTTACTTCGCAGAATAGAACTGAAAGCATTTGAAACATGAAAATGTTTCGATATTTATAGCAGCGTTGATAAATAAAACGTGATTTAAATAATAAAAGTCTATCTATCTATCAATTGCCTTAAATTTAATTATTTCTTTTTGGATTTTTTTTGGAAATAATGACTTAAGTATAAGTATAAAGGTGATATCAAAAACAATAGACTATAACTTTATGCTTTTAACTTTAATATTTTCGCGGGTATTAAATTACAATACTTTGAGAGATTATAGGCCGAGTTAGACTATTTAAACGTATATAAATACTTCTGATGTACATTTTAACGGTTATATAAAAATGTACAAGACTAAGATTTTTTTTTTTTAAAGAACCATTATTACTCAAAATCAACGACAATTTCGTAAAATATTTCGCAAAATAAAGTTTAACAAATAACAATCAATTAATTCTATTTTACGATATCTATTCATACGACAAATGAACACTAACATTGTACCATTTTAGTGCTCGGGTGTCGTATGACTAGATATATTTGCGGGAAATTAAAATGGAATTATTTGTGTCACAAAAAAATAAAAACGAGCATTTTGTATCTACACAAATCTATGTTACAAGACCACATCTGGCGTTGATAATTCGGCAATTGCTATAAAGAACGCTGATTTTAAGTTAGCTATCTTTATTTTGCGAAATAGTGTACGAAATTTTCAATTATTCATAACCGATGCATATTTTCTTATTGAAAAGTACATAGCCGCCATTGCCTAAAACGTTACTATTTCTAAATTAACATTTCATGTTGGAATAATAAGAGGTTATATAAAAAGCTATGGCCAAAAAAAAATTAACTAATTAATATTAAACTGTTCTGGCAATGTTCTCTATATTTCTTAAACTGATATATTTCTTTATTAAATTTTCCAAATAAAGTGTAAACTTGAGATTAAACTATAAAACAGGAAACACATATATTGATTTTGCTTTCGTTTTTTTCGGATAAATACTATTAGCAAGACAATAAACATTTTGAATACACATCTCTTCAAGGGAGACCGTGTCCCCAATGTGGATTTATTATGTTAGCTGTTATGTCTGTGACACCACATGTCTGAGCATGTGTTGATAAGATTTACACGATGAGATGAATGAAATCTCGTCGCCGGGCGTGAACACCCAATAACACTAATCTTTGTTTATTGATAGATCTTTGATATTCATCAAACCTTTTTACTGTCAACAATTGGTGTTAACAAACTGTTCAAAATTGTAACTTATGAAATTTTAAATGCCAATGGTGAGCAATTAATTACTTTTGGCGAGTAAATTGTGAAAACAATAAACGTTAACAATTGTAAACGGTAGCAATTTAATTTCAGTACATGTTTATTTCATCATGTCCCTTTATAGAACTGATTTACACCATTTGTTTCTACAGCAACGTGATATTATTTTCTGCCTTTGTTCGCCATGTTAAGCCCTTGTTTTAATAAGAGCGTGAAATTGTTGCTGTCGTCTGTCAATTTCCTCGCATGGAAAGCGTGCGTGTTGCAAAAGACCATTTGCTGTTACTAAATAAAGACGCGCAAATCACTACATGTGGTATTTTATAATAAAAAAAACACCGAAATATATGCAAACAATGGGAAAGTATTGATCTATTGAAACTTAAGACAAACAAAAAACGTCCGATTACGACGCATGCATTGCAGTAGATGTATTTTTAAAGAGCCATACTTCGTTGTTTGGCAAGTACGTTGGCGAATTACCCGATACGGCCAATACACGAAAATTAATTACAAATGAAATGAAAATAAATGAAATTTAATTTGAGGCGAAAACTATTCAATTGTTACTTTAATGTGGTTTGCTTGATAATTTAATTAATTTATGATAATAATTATGTTGTACATTCTTTGTAAGTCTCACACACAAAGAGACAGGTACATGTTTCTCTACCGAATATCTGCTGAACTATTTCATTTAAATTGAGTTATATGACGTTATAATTCGCTACTGCAGCGTGTCAGCCCGCTTGATAACAATACACAACATTTATTTACTTCGCAGAATAGAACTGAAAGCATTTGAAACATGAAAATGTTTCGATATTTTTAGCAGCGTTGATAAATTAAACGTGATTTAAATAATAAAAGTCTATCTATCAATTGCCTTAAACTTAATTATTTCTTTTTGGATTTTTTTTGGAAATAATGAATAAAGTATAAGTATAAAGGTAATATCTAAAACAATAGACTATAACTTTATGCTTTAAAATTTAATATTTTTGTGGGTATTTAATTACAATACTTTGAGAGATTATAGGCCGAGTTAGACTATTTAAAAGTATATAAATACTTCTGATGTACATGTTAACGGTAATATAAAAATGTACAAGACTAAGATTATTTTTTTATTTTAAAGACCAATTATTACTCAAAATCAACGACAATTCCGTACAATATTTCGCAAAATAAAGTTTAACAAATAACAATCAGTGTTACTTATAGCAATTGCCGAAATTTACAA
>VMBQ01012661.1:0-18902 GCA_007657795.1 Dreissena rostriformis
TTTCTAAAATTAGCATTTTCTTCACTTTTTTTCAAAGAATTACTATCAGAATAGCAAACAGTTTGGATCCTGATAAGACGCCACGTTCTGTGGCGTCTGATCTGGACCCAAACTGTTTGCAAAGGCCTTCAAAATTCGGTTCCCGCAGTGAAAGAGTTAAAGTGTCTGATTTTCTATATCAGGTATTGTGTTCATTTCTCAAGAAGAATATTTTTGAAACTCAACTAATCCTGAGGTACTAGCAGCCCTTGTGTTTAATGAATATTCACTTAATAGTCACAAATTATTTAAGGTTGATTTAGTTTGAGTGACAGAGCATAACCCCATAGATTGAAGTTTTTGTTTATTTGAAACTCAGAGTTTCACATATAATGTGTCAAATAAATAACTATAATGCCCACAACTTAAAGTTAGGTAAACGTTTGCACAAAAAAGCCCCTGTTATTTGTGCACAAAATACATTTTTTTAGAAGGGTCTATTACCGGTAGTCCTTATTAAGTTTAACCTATAAATGATTTCATTCCGGAGAATTCATGGTGTTAACATAAAAATTATACACTGCTCAAGACAGGTTTTCCGATCTTAGTGAAACAAATGATTCAATAGACATAATAACATTTTTAAATGCATGTTCAAACAAATGGATTCATATTTCGAATATGATACAGCAAATTATTAGTAGCCAGTCATTAACATACCTGTTTTAACGTCACAAAAGTAGACCTAAAATCTATATACAACACTGAAGTGATTTTCAACACAGGTTTATGCACTTAAACAGTTAAAACCATCACACAAAACACTGTAACATTATCCATACAATTTTAAACACAATCCCAGTTTTATTACATCCACCAAGGTAGGTTGTAAACTTAAAGTAAATATCAACGTAAACCCTAAAGCTAACTATACCAGTGTTTATTTTCACTTGCAGTTGTCACAAGCCGTAGAAATTTCAGTACACCTATGTCTAACTTGACAATTACACTGTCTCAACACTCTGTGCATACATTGCATACTATTCCTTGCTCATGACACGTCATGGTAGTATTGTCACTTTTATTGAATTCATGTGATCATTATCTAAGATCATTTTATAAATACCGGATCAATAACAAATTAAACACCACACTATATGTCTACTACAGGTCATTCAAAATATGCACTAACTGGCTCTATTCTCCATAGGAAATTGAATACTTAATTTATCAATGAAAGTTCTCAAATCTGTTATGATCTATCAGGTTTACATTATCAAATAACACTGCCTTACCTATCCCATACTGCCTTTCAATAAACAAACTTATGAAATAAGGCCAGGGCAATTTCATCCTTGCTTTACGGTATGTGTACAAAGTAAACAGGTAAATAACCACACAATAATGAAGGTTTATAAATAATAAATATCATATTTTATCTTGTGTCTTAAAGACAATTATAATTCACATTTATGCAGTTTTCATTAGTTTGCCTACATTTTGTACTGTTTTATTATACCCAGCAAAACCAAAGAACACCTAGGGTTAGAGTTCAACGTGAACCATAGATTTCAGAAACGATTTTACATTTTGAATCCTGTCTAATCTTAAACTTCAAAATATTCTGGTTTTCTGTAATGCAATTTTTTATATAGATTTATAAATGAGTCTCAACCTGGGAAGACCAGGCTTAATGAATGAGCATATTTAGTATATTTTGACCTCTAAACATTGTTTAACCCTTTGCATGCTGGGAAATTTGTTGTCTGCTAAAATGTCGTCTGCTGAATTTCTAAAATTAGCATTTTCTTCGTGTTTTTTTCTAACAATACTATCAGAAAGCAAACAGTTTGGATCCTGATGAGACGCCACGTTCTGTGGCGTCTCATCTGGATCTAAATTGTTTGCAAAGGCCTTTAAAATTCGGTTCCAGCGCTTAAAGGGTTAAAGTGTCGTCCCAGAATAGTCCGTGCAGTCTGCAATGCTAAGATGAGGTGGCACTTTCCACTTTTATGGAATTTTCATTGTAGGTCTCTTCTAACCAAAACTTTAGTGTAGGTGGGAAGTGTTGTCTCTGATAAGCATGGGGACGATACTTAACCCTTTGAGTGCTGGAACCGGATTTTGAAGGCCTTTGCCAACAGTTTGGATCCAGATGAGACGCCACAAAACGTGGCGTCTCATCAGGATCCAAACTGTTTGCTATTCTGATAGTGGTCTTTGAAAAAAAGTGAAGAAAATGATGATTTTAGAAATTCAGCAGACGACATTTTAGCAGACGACAAATTTCCCAGCATGCAAAGGGTTAACCCACATACTTTGTTACCAAATGTTTGTATTGGGCCTAAGTACATTCTTTATTTGTGACTCTAAGAATTGGTAGGTGAATACAGGCCCTGGTCTTGTGTGTTTTTCATTGTTTTTTTATTTCACATCTCAATGACTTAGTGCTTCATAATTATTAATTTATAACAAATTTACAAATAAGACAGTAAAATCATTTCTTGACTATCAAACAGTAGTTCACATTAATGCATTTATATTTAAAGCCAGCTGTCCATCATTAAAATCTTTATTTTATTATTTTACAGTCAAAATGTTACATAATAAAACAAAAGTGGAACACATGAAGAATTGAATGGACTGCTTCAATGTATGAATTATTGACCTTTTCCTTTGGCAGCCTTTTTTGTTTATTGTAGGGTTAATTGTGTATACATAACCAGGTAATGAGGGCGGACTTAAGTTTATCTGGCACCCCAGTTATTACAAACACTCTCCTAATCATAAACATCCCATGTTTATATACAGTGTTGACCTCTTACTAACCAGGGTCTGTTCCATTTCTCTGTAAGATCCTTCCACTCCTATCTAATTAAGTTACTAGACCCACACAGTTGAGATCAATTTGGAATTATAGCTGCAATTTGCAGCTGTTAAGTTTTTACTGAAAGATTTTCAAACTTGAGTGGCTTGCGCTGTGGAGGGGGGGGGGGCCTGGAGGAAACCACACCTGTCCAACCAACCAAACTCACATGCACTGGTTGCCGGAATTAAAAAGCTAAATCACAAGTCTTTATTTTAAACAGTAATTAAACGGCAATTAAAGCTTAAGTATAACAAGCATTCTCATTGGTCAATATTCTATATCCAGGATTCTCATTGGTCAATATGTTATATCAAGCATTCTCATTGGTCAATAATTTAGGTTCAAGCCTAAGTTTGAGATGTAGAACTTTCAAAAGTAAGGCCAGATTTGTTTAAGCAATTTACAGCAAATGTTCTACAACTCCACCAAGAAATAAGTGAACTAAAATAATGCAAATTAAATATAATTGAAAAGCGAATAAGTCTTAATTAATTTAATAACAAATGTCTGCATTGGTCTAACAAAAAAAGTTTTATAGACTTTTAACTTTTAAGTGTGAATCTGTTTGACCTGAATGGTCTATGGGAAGCAAGTGTTTGTAAATCACACAATTATCATCAAGAGTTCCCTCCCTTTGACTACAAACTCGTCCATTGATCAAATGGCAATCACCACCAGCCTGAAGTGGTACAATCCAACAACTTATGATCTTTGTAAACAAATATAAAAGTGCAAGCCTTATCTTTAGTGTTATATAATTTAGGAAGGATGTGAAATAACATTACTCATTCGTTTCTTAGATTAACAGCCATGTTATCTTAAATGTCTGCCAAACGCATCAAAGAAAATAAATTGAAAAACATGATTATTTCATTTCACAAAATTGGATGTAGAAATAATACATATTACCTTGGAACTAACCTGATTAGCAGTATCTACTCAACCTCATTTCCTCTGAATGTTAAAGTATAAAGCAAATTTTGTAGTTGATTAGTATGGAACAAAAAACAAGATTAATTATGTCCTTTGAACGTTCTACTTCAAAAAGCCAAAATATAATTTAACAAAAAACATCTTTTTTTTGGAATAAGAGTAAGGTCTATAGTTTCTAGCAAGGTATGAATTCCCTGATCACAAAACATATCATACATAAATATATTATAAGAATAATACTAAAATGGTGCATACCTATTTTATGTAACGATTTTATGCAATAATGTCAGTGCAAAAACAAGGTCAAGATTTTTTTAAATGTGCAGCACTCTAGAAAATTGGGGCTTAATACATGTGTGTTTAGTGTCATTCCACATAAGCCTGAACAGCCCAATGATAACATGAAAGGAAAGGTTGATCATGCAACTCATGCATTTAAGAGTATCATTCAAATCCATCAACATTTGAAAATAAATCTTAATGACATATTGACTAATCATTACCATGTAATGAAACAAGCAAATCTGTTGAATTGAAATCCCCCGCCAATTTCAAAACTTTGTGACAGATGGAGGGACAGATGGAATGACGGACGGACAAAATGACTAACGGAATGACGGACGGACAACGCCAATTCTTTACTCCTCCACCTTTGGCGAGGGATAATAATTAACGTACAGATGTTTCAGCGCATAACAGTGTTAAACAACCGGTAAAAAGCATACACTTAACATATTTCTGCAATCATGTATAATTAAACTCATATACACGTCCATAACATGACCAAGCCTGCATACAGAGTTCAGGGCCTTGTTTCCTTCCTTAGCAGTGTTTGAAATAGGCCCCTTAACCCACGATAATTTTGTTGAAATAATGCAAGAGTCCATAAATTACAAATTTACCATTGAAAATTTCATTCCCCTTCTCGGTTAAGGCAATACATTCTCACCCTTCAAAGGAAGGCCAGGCTGATATTAACAAAGCTTCTTAGGAAACTCTTAACATAAGTTGTTCTTAACGGAACATTTTAGATCAAGTTTTTGTAAGAAATCTGATGTTTTCTGCTTACAACAAGTTAACATATTAATAACTGTAGCAATATTTAAAACAAGAAACCGTCGGAGACGGGTGATGCTCCCCAAAGTTTTATTTTGTCACAATATTGCACTATATATTCTGATAAAAGGAAACGTCTTGAGGGGCATAACTTTGGACAAAATAATACGATGGATGGTTTAGCAACTTAAAAATTTCAAAGGGCCATAACTCTGTAAATAAATCATCTAACCAGAACCCACTAATAACATGCGCATCTCCTCAAGGTAGTTAAGCTTTCCATAAAGCTTCATTGAATTCCAGTCAGTAGTTGGGGAGAAAAAGCCCGGACAAGAATTGCACTATATGTACAGTTTATAGAAAATTTCAAAGGGCCATAACTCTGTGAAAAAGCCTCCAACCATAACCGGCTGATAATATGCACATCTCATGTTGGTAGTGAATCTTCCCATAAAGTTTCATTGAATTCCGGTAATAAGTAGCTGAGAAATAGCTCGGACAAGAATTGCACTATATGTACAATGGAAAATTTCAAAGGGCCATAACTCTGTGAAAAATCATCCGACCAGAACCGGCTGATAATATGCACATCTCCTCTTGGTAGTGAAGCTTCCCATAAAGTTTCATTGAATTCCGGTCATTAGTTGCTGAGAAATAGCCCGGACAAGAATTGCACTATATGTACAGTTAATGGAAAATTTCAAAGGGCCATAACTCTGTAAAAAATCATCTGACCAGAACCCGCTGATTATATGCACATCTCCTCTTGGTAGTGAAGCTTCCCATAAAGTTTCATTGAATTCCGGTCATTAGTTGCTGAGAAATAGCCCGGATAAGAATTGCACTATATGTACAGTTAATGGAAAATTTCAAAGGGCCATCACTCTGTGAAAAATCATCCGACCAGAACCCGCTGATAATATGCAAATCTCCTCTTGGTAGTGAAGCTTCCCATGAAATTTCATTGAATTCCGGTCATTAGTTGCTGAGAAATAGCCCGGACACAAATTGTGCACGGACGGACGGACACACATACGGACAGACGAAGTGGCGACTTTATGCTCCCCCCAAAAATGTTGGGAGGGCATAATTATGTGTTTGAAATATATAAATGTTAAAATATCATAGCCAGAGACTTTTAATGGAGGAATTTTATGAATTCAAGACATTTTATCAGGTTTTCCCTAAAGAGCTTTGTAAATGGGGGAGGGTGAAAAACAAGAAAAAAGCCCCTCCAGTACAACACGAGATAACACATGCTTACATGCTCTTCTGGGAAGTTATCCCAGGTGGGGGACATGCTGCGAGGGTACCCTCCGCTACTCACAGTCTTCTGCTCTTGTCGCTGTTCATGACGCTGTTCTGTCTTTGTCTCGTACGTGCGCGTCTCGAACTGCCGCATCTCCTGCCGTATCACATTTTGCTGCTGCTGTTGCTGTAGTTGCTGCTGCTGTTGTTGTTGCAGCTGCTGCTGTTGTTGCCAAGGCTGGGAGGCGATGATGGAGCTCGACGCGGCCTGCAGGGAGCGCTCAAGTGCCTCCAGACGATCGTCAGCATTGTCATGGCGATCAATGTCCGCGTGGCGACTCAGGGTGCTGTTCTTGGAGTCTGGAAAACATGACATCGTACAGATGAGGATAAAAATTGTACAATGATTATTGCAAACACTTGGACGAAAAACTGAAAGGTGTGGATATAAATTTCTGTCTACTAGTTAATTGACCTGGGCCAGTATTCACCAACCCAGACTTAGGTATAAAAGAAAATTCTGAAGTTCTATAAGTACTTGAAAGTTAAGGCTAGCATGGTAGTTAACATCTATAATAACAACATTATTTCAAACAGTTTGTGTATAACTAAAGCAATATTTCTAGCCTGTATGTATTCAAAATCTGAAGTATTTTTTTAGTGTCTAAGGCTATTCTTTATTCTGGTGGCGAATGTGGGCCCTGGCCTTAAGGTGCATTTCTGTCTACTTTTGGGGGAAGTATTTTAGGTAAAAGGGCAGCTCAGCTGCTGAGATATTGATAGCCTGCAATATTCTCTATTGAGAGCCAGAAGGGCTTATCAGCATCTTTTGTACTTATACTGATAGGGCATATTGACTTTTATGGAATAATTTGTTGTCATTTCTTTTCTAAAGAATGCTAAAAAGTATTCCAAACCTAGAATAACTACTGAAATGTGAAATTTGTTCAAGCTGAATTTGATTGTCTAAGGAACTTCAAACACTTAAAAATGCCTATCTGAGCTGTATAAAGGGTTAAGGTTATCATGTCAATACACACCTGCCCCTCCTGTTCTCTGCACGATGACCTCAGTGATGTAGTGAGGCTTGTCCACGTTCTGTGGCGGTGGTGGAGGCTGGTATACCGTGTGCTGCTCCTTCTGCGACTGTCTCTCAATCTTCACCTCGACCGGCTGAGGCGGCGAAAAATCAGGTTCGTCTTCCTTGTGATGAACGGTCTTGTACACAGTTTTGTAGGACTGAACCGTGTGAGGGGAAACGGAGCGCGGCGATATCGGCGGGGTCGAGAACTGACGCGTTGTCTGCTGTCGCTCAAAGTGATCTCGATCATAGGCGGATTCGGAGTTGTGCCTCTGAATACCCTTGGGTTGTGCGTGAGTCTCAGACTTCCAGGAGCTTGCCTGTTGCTGTTGGTACGCACCGCCGCTGTAGGCACGACCTCGCGTCTGTTGTTGTTGCTGCTGCTGTTGTTGCTGCATGTAATCTCGACTGCTGGTTCGCTGCGGAGGTGGGACAGGGGGTGGGGAGTGCATTGCGGGAGCTACGGCCCTCTGGAGGTTAGGGGATGGTGGGGGTTTGTTCGACACTTTGGATGTCGTCGATGTTGTCTGCTCGGTGATGTATGTCGTGTGAGAGTGCGCCATCGGCAGAGAGTCGTGGGGGCGAAACTGGCCTTCTACCGGTGATTTATCATTATTGTACGTGTGCGTGCGGGAAACTGTGTAGCTGTACGGACTTGTAGGGCCATTCTGCAATGAAGACGAAGACACTTTCGACACCGATTCATCCTCCGTTTGAGATTTGTTCTTAAAATATGTATTCTGAGTTTGAGATTTTTTCAGTTCCTCAATAAGCATTTGTTCGTTTTTATGTCTTTTAGGATCTCGTTCCAGACTCTTTTCACGTAACTTTGCCTGTTGCTGCTGCAGCCAGGACAACGAATGTTCGCCATCGCTGAGAGACAATGGCCCATTGGCCTGGTAGTTGTACGAGGATTCCTTTTGAAAGTTATTTTCATAATCTACTTTGTACGGAGATTTCGGGGCATTTGGGCTACGAACGCCATCAAACGACCTTGACATTTCCGGCGATGCAGGCGTGTAGGTAAATGCGTTAACTGGCTTGTATTTATCATCCATAACTGTCCTAGTTTCAGTTTTCACAGAGTAGTGTTTCTCGCTCCGCACTTCGGGTATTTTATACGTAACATCCCCGCGCTGCACCACAATGTTCCCCTCTGGACTCGTGTGTTCCTCTACTGTCTTAAAACTCCTCGTACCTGGGGACGACTTTTGGCTTACGTACGCCTGGTCACTCAATAAGTCACTTAGAATCTGATCAAGTTGCGTCTGCTCGTCGAGCGAGACTTTGCCGGATCTCGGACTCGTCGACGAGTAAGATTTACTCATGCTTGAATAGGACGATACCGGTTGGTGGTTCATCATTTCCCGTTCTCGCGTGTTGTACAACCAGTTTTCACTGCTCGTCTTCTGTGTTGAACTTGTGCCTACTGGTACTGCAATCAGACAAGGGACAGGGTTTAGTTGGACTCACTAAGGATTGTGACATAACAGGTAGCAAGTTGTTATAATTATGTTATAAAAATTTTCATTTTTTTTTTAAAGCTAATAACTTAAGCAATATTAAAGTTGGGTAGAAAAGAGTACTCATTCAAAACTTTGTATAACCCGCGTCATGCGAAAATGGGTCTTATGCCATATGGGGCCTGGGTCGCTCAATCTGGTCAGGAGCTACCCTGTCGGCTAGTGAGACTACATAATCTTGCATGACATAATAAAAATGAGCAAAGCACCTGACCAGGCTGTGCCTATGGGCAGGCTGGTTTCGAGCAACGTTGGCAGTATAATGCATAAGACATATATTTGCGCATGGCACTACTTGTCAGTGAAAAGCCAAAGGTGAATAACCAATCTTCGCATTTATGATAGTCAACAGGCCCATTTGGCACAATCGAAGTTTCATTCTAACAGGTTTAAATGAAAATAGACAAGCAACAGGATTTAAAATGACCATTGCTTTAACTTGTTTTTCATGTGTACATTAAACAAATTTAAATGTTTCGAAAATGGAATCAATATCAAATTTCATTGATTTTTTTTTTAAATATAATACCGTTATAAAAGTCTCTTGATCTCTAAACTGAAAGGGGTCATCCTTTTCTCAAGAAAAACCAACATAATAATTAATAGGATCCCAGCTTAAAGCATTCTCTAGACATTGTATGCAAAAGTTTGTCTTGCTACAAGCCTCTTAGACCTTGCATTTTGACCTGATTTGTGAATTAAACTGAGCCTCGCTCTGTGAAAAGGGGGTTTAATGCATGTGCGTAAAGTGCCGTCCCAGATTAGCCTGTGCAGTCCGCACAGGCTAATCAGGGACGACACTTTCCGCCTTAAATGGATTTTCGTCAATTAGAGTCTTCCTTTAAACAAAAAATTCGATAAAAGCGGAAAGTGTCGTCCCTGATTAGCCTGTGGGGACTGCACAGGCTAATCTGGGACGGCACTTTACGCACATGCATTAAACCCCCTTTTTTCAGAGCGAGGCTAAATTGTTCTCTAGACATTGTGCAGAAACAGTCTACAGAGAGCTAGACAGGTGCAAAGTAATAACCCCACCTCCCCTGCTTGTTTGAAGGGTGGCTAACCCTTTGCATGCTGGGAAATTTGTCCTCTGCTAAAATGTTGACTGCTGAATTTCTAAAATAAGCATTTTCTTCGAAAAAAAATCAAAGAATACTATCAGAATAGCAAACAGTTTGGATCCTGATGAGATGCCACGTTCTGTGGTGTCTCATCTGGATCCAAACTGTTTGCAAAGGCCTTCAAATTCGGTTCCAGCACTGAAAGAGCTAAATTCAGCCATTCCAGAACCCACATAAGTTATATGTGTCATAAACATAATCCACAGCAATGGGAGGGCTTTAGCCATGAAACAGACATCATCAGAAAATAGATATTTTATAGGAGAATACTAAAATTATTAATCCTTTACAACTCACATTTGGCATTATTACAAATATAAATCACAGTGAGCTAGGGCTGTTTTATTACAGAACAACATGACTAGATAGCAAAGCAATTAGAAATACAGAAATCTATGCGATCTTTATGTGTTATAAAGCATTAATATAAATCACAGTAAAAAATGGTTGGTTAACATAAAAAATACCAAATAATATGTTTATTAGAAATAACAACATAGAAATATGTTTTAGCCCTTTGAGCGCTGGAACCGGATTTTGAAGGCCTTTGCAAACAGTTTGGATCCAGATGAGACGCCACAGAACGTGGCGTCTCATCAGGATCCAAACTGTTTGCTATTCTGATAGTATTCTTTAAAAAAAAATCGAAGAAAATGCTTATTTTAGAAATTCAGCAGACGACATTTTAGCAGACGACAAATTTCCCAGCATGCAAAGGGTTAAGTGTTATACAAATCACACCAAAAGGTCAAGAAATGGCTCATAATCATAATCCTCACACTAACCATTACGCATGAATATATTCAAATAAGGTAGGATAACATAATATTAATGTTTTATAACGGAATTGCTTTTCTTATTTCACATACTGATATTTAACAAAATGATATAACCTATAATGTAACAAGAAGAAAGTATGTCAATGATGTAAAATGTGTAGATTTTAATTTTATATTTGGATATATTTTTCAGAAGGATTTTTATACATATTTAATAAAAGATATCTTTAAACAATGTCAGTGTATGGTATGTCATTTTAAGCTGCCTTACAAATGTATTAATGAACACTTATAACTCAAATTTTATTTTTTTATTTTGAAGTTAATTTTTTGGACACTCTAATATAAGACAGTTGGGCCCTAATTCTTTAAAATGACAATCTCATGTAGTTTCCTGTATTATAATCAAGAAAATGAAGTACTAACATTTTATTGAATTTTAATTAGCCATTTTGTTATACCAGTATGTGAATTGCAACCATATTAAATAAATGAGTTGTGTTGTGAGAAAACTGGGCATAATGCATGTGCGTTAAGTGTCGTCCCAGATTCAGGGACGACACTTTCCGCCTAAATTGGATTTTTGCTAAGAAGAGACTTCATTTAAACGAAAAATGTCATAAAAGCGGAGAGTGTCGTCCCTGATCCCTTACCTGGGACGACACTTAACGCACAAACATTATGCCCAGTTTTCTCAGAACACGACATAAATATGAATCCGTTGATGGAAATGAGCAGCAGCCCACAAGCCCTATACTGGTAAATTGTAATTAAGGCTTGCTCAGATTTTCAGTTTCGTACAGGCAAGCATGTAACTTTTTCTTGGTCCCAAGTTATTAAAATGAGCTGCACTCTGAGAAAACTAGGCTTTATGCAAGTGCGTAAAGTATTGTCCGAGATTAGCCAGTGCAGTTTGCACATGCTAATCAGGGACGACACTTTATGCTTTTATGGAATTTTTGTTCAAAGGATGTCTCTTTTAAACAAAATCCAGTCTTGGCGGAAAGTGTGTCCCTGATCAGCCTATGCAAACTGCACAGGCTAATCTGGAACGACACTTTAATTNAGAAAATGCCAATTTTAGAAATTTAGCAGACAACATTTTAGCAGACGACAAATTTCCCAGCATGCAAAGGGTTAAGGCTTGCTCAGATTTTCAGTTTCGAGCAGGCAAGCATGTAACTTTTTCTTGGTCTCAAGTTATTAAAATGAGCCACACTCTGAGAAAACTCGGCTTTATGCAAGTGCGTAAAGTATTGTCCTAGATTAGCCTGTTCAGTTTGCACATGCTAATCAGGGACGACACTTTGCGGTTTTATGGATTTTTTTTTCAAAGGATGTCTCTTTTAAACAAAAATCCAGTCTTGGCGGAAAGTGTGTCCCTGATTAGCCTATGCAAACTGCACAGGCTAATCTGGAACGACACTTTATGCACATGCATTAAGCCTGGTTTTCCCAGAGCGTAGTTCATGTACGAATTTGAGGCTTTCTTGGTTGAACTGCTTATTTCTATGACTATTAAACATAAAACTACAGCAAACAAGGGGCAATATGCAACAAAAGGACAATACCAGAGAACGTAGAAATACCGGAATCTAGACTGGAGGTGTACGAGCCGCCATTAGCGAGTCTAGTGGTCCCGTTGGTTATCACCTGCGACTCCAGTGACCTTTTGTTGACCTGCGCGTACAAACTCCCGTCAACTGGACCTTGGGAGTGGTCCAGCTGCGTTACTCGAAAACTGTCGACCCCGTGTGGAGAACTTTGCAGGCCATTGGCATTCACGTCTGAAAGAAGATAAAGCAAAAAATTGTAATGGATTGCAACTCATAAATTTTTCTCTACTTATGGGCAGGCTGGTCTGGAACTATGGTGGCCGCATGTTGCATATAATACTCATTATCACACAACACAGCTCATTTAACCCTTTGCATGCTGGGAAATTTGTCGTCTGCTAAAATGTTGTCTGCTTAATTTCTAAAATTAGCATTTTCTTTTAATTTTTTTCAAAGAATACTATCAGAATACCAAACAGTTTGGATCCTGATGAGACGCCACATTCTGTGGCGTCTCATCTGGATCCAAACTGTTTGCAAAAACCTTCAAAATCCGGTTCCAGCGCTTAAAGGGTTAACATATAAAGATCAACAGAATGTCAAAGTCAGCATGTTTCTACAATGAGACTGAGTGTAGTTATAATGTGAATAATGTTCATTTAAATTGAAACAAGAGGACCAATGGCCTTCGCTCACCTAAGACCCGAAGATAATGAACTGATCTGAATAGCTTCTGTGAAGTTTCCAGACCATTTTAGAACTAGCTCAAGTTATCATTAAAACATATGTTCTGAGCAGTTTTCATGATGCTTTGGCAAAGAAGTGACTTCTAAACTGTTCATAAAGTTGCACTATAGCCATAAAAGGAAAACTGCCCTTTTGTAACCCCCTGGCAGCTATGTTCTTCAAAGGAAAGGAACCATTTTCGAACTCATGTTTCATGAAGATTGGGCAATAAATAAGGCCTCTAGAGTATTCATATGGTAAATTTTGATGACAACAAAGCATACTGCATGATGGACATCTTGTGAACACAAAAGCTCACCCTGAGCATATTTATAATGCTCAGGTGAGCTAAAAAAAAACAACACAATACATAATACCCTATATTGTTTTCTATCGACTCAACTGAAAATATATCCCTTCTCAAATGTAAACTGGTATTAATAGTGACCTTCCAGAATTCAAACTAAGAAATACATCTCTTTGAGAATTTCAATAAATATAACAAGAGCTTTGTCACTAAGGTGACGAATACCCCCACATGCCGCATTGACACAGAATATTTTGCATGTAAAAACGCACTAAGTGACCCCGTGACCTAGTTTTTGACCCGGCATGACCCATATTCGAACTTGGCCTAGACATCATCTAGATACAACTTCTGACTAAGTTTTGTGAAGATCGGATGAAAACTACTTGAGTTATAGAGAGCGGACAACCAATAAGGACAGACCGACAGACAGACAGACAAGCTCACTCCTATATACCCCCCTTAACTTCGTTTTTGGGGGTATTATAATCAGTATGTTTGTCATCATATAAATGGGTCTGCATTGGATTTGGCACACAGCTGTTGACATTTATCTTTTTTATTATTTTTTGCACTTTAATAGATAACTTATTTTTATATTTTTATAGAATTATCAAGTATTGATAATTTCATCAATAATACAATCACACATTGATACCTCAAGATATTTCTTGATGAGATTTAAACTGAAAAATCAGTTAAAACAATCAAAACACAGGGTTCCTTCCAGGATTATGTTGCACCTGGAAACTTTAGGTAAGTTAAAAGGGCTCAATGTTCAATTGGTTTAAATATGAACACAGTGATTATTACAAGCTTTTAAACAACTGTTCAAAGACTGCAGATCATCTAAGGTAGCTTTATACAATTTCAGCAGAAATGTCCAAGCCAGCTGAACTCAAAAGAACCCAGAAACCACAGAATCAAAGCCTTAAAAACAGAAACTGTACAATTCCACCTACACAGACAGTACCTCAAAGAAAACCCAATTAACCAAAAGAAAATCAAATGAGTTCAAGCACAAAATGAGCCACAAGTCTTGAAATCTCCAGGCAACCTCACCTGTTCCACTTTACCTGGAATTTGCTCCCAGAAATACTGACAGAACACATTAAAGTAATCTGCATCTCCATTTCTAAAAATAAGCCTTATCAATGAAACTGTTTTAGGAGTGGCGAAATTTCTGAACTACTTTGGACTTCAATTATGTTATTTGGGACAACCAAAGTAATATTTATTTAACAGCGACCTTGATCAGTGCAATTTTATATCAGTTCGGCCCAAATTACACTCTTAAGACAGGTTAATGGAACTACTTTTTGATTCTGAAGGTTACACATACAAAGCAATCCTTAACTTGTACTGTCAGTCAGCTATTATTTCCTGTTGCAGATTAGAAGACAAGTTGTGGCGTGTTCTGAGATAACTGGGCATAAATCTTGGGCGTAAATTGTCATCCCAGATTAGCCTGTGCAGTCTGCACAGGCTAATCAGGGACGACAATTTCTGCTTTTATGGAATTTTTCGTTTAAATGTCACTGCTAAGCAAAAATCTAGTTAAATCGGAAAGTGTCGTCCCGGATTAGCCTGTGCGGACTGCACAGGCTTATCTGGGATTACACTTTACGCACAAGCATTTTGCCCAGTTTTCTCTGAACACGCCATAGTTGATTAATATAATGCTTAGTATTATTTTCACTTTATATAAAATAATTAGGAATAAATTGACACCAACATCTATGTACAATAATACATCTTAAAATCCCCATTCAACACTTTTGGAAGAGCTTTAGTAAAAAAAAGCTTTGCCAAAGTATTTTCAGGAATTTGAAAAACAGACGCACACGAAAAAGAAATAGGCCCACAGAACAGACCTAACAAAACATGTTCAACATCGATTCGCACTTTCCAATCCAAACATTTTTCTGACTTTCTACCTTAAGATTTTTTCTTAATTAAATTACCAACCCTCTGTTAATTATGCAGACACCATGGTTTCATTCCAACTCTTCTAAGGAGAAAATACTGTTTATATGGGCTAAACATGTTTATGCTACATTTTAAATGTTCCATTTATGCACAAAAACATCATTAAAAATGTTTTTCAACAGGACCAAAGGCCACGACCATTGGTAACCATAATAACCTTCACAACTTACAGAAACAGAACAAAGAAAAAAAGCAGGTAACCAATTGTCAATTGTTATTCAACAATATAAAGTAACATTACAATCCCTTTTCATGAAGTCAAGCCATAATTATAGTTTCATACTTTTCGAGCATTCAAATCATATACTTAAATGTGTCGTGTTCTGAGAAAACTGGGCAAAACTTGTGCGTAAAGTGTCATCCCAGATTAGCCAGTGCAGTCCGCACAGGCTAATCCGGGACGACACTTTCCGTCTAAACTAGATTTTCGCTAAGAAGAGACATCATTTAAACCAAAAATTCCATAAAAGCGGAAATTGTCGTCCGGGATTAGCCTGTGCGGACTGCAAAGGCTAATCTGGGATGACAATTTACGCACAAGCATTTTGCCAAGTTGTGTCAGAACACGCCACAAATCTTGATTGAAAATTCAACACAACATGATTATTCTCCATGATAGTGAAGAACTCCAAACCTCAAACAAATTTTTTCAGCAAAAAACCTCAACTCCTCAATTTTCTGCTAACATAAACACTTGCTGCAAAGAGATGCCTCACTCCTGCCCCCAACATTAAAGCCCCTTTAATCTATTTCAAGTGTCAGTTTCAGTTAATAAACAGGTGAGCTGATGGGTTTCAGTGCTCTCCCATTCCCATGTTTATAAGCCACATGGCTGGGTCCCACTGGGCACCTTTAGGGTGTGTTGCCATGAGCTCATTAACTCCCACAGAAACAGGTGCACCTGATTGTTATCCTGTCTCTTAGTAGAATCTTCTACAGTCAGGGAATTTCTCAGGGGAATTTCTTGGTAATTTAAATTCACTCTGGCGGTTTTGACAACAAGGGAAATAACTTTACATACTTTTCAATAGTCTGTTTTATTATAGTGGATAATCACCTGTTTGCAGGGAATATCTGCAGGGAATTTCTGAATTTTCATTTCTTCATGGTGATTTGAAAATAGGAGAAATAACTCCTCATACATTTCCATTGTTTGTTTAATTATATTGAGCAATTTTTTATTTCCTGAATGCGTTATATCTCTAAAATACTTATAAAACAAGAGATGTGTTTGTCAGAAACACAATGCCCCCTAATGCGCCGCTTTGATTTTTTTTTTTTACCTTTTACCTTGAAGGNAGTAGTAGTAGTAGTAGTAGTAGTAGTAGTAGTATTATTTTTATTATTATTATTAGTAGTATTATTATTATTATTATTATTATTATGCTAATCTACTGAAGATAATTTGACGTTAAAACGCCAACTAATTTAATTCTAGTTATAGTTCCTCCAATTCATGAACAAATATTTAACAAGTACTTACGTTTTCAAATTTTCCCTATCTTTAATTCCAACGGGTGCTTCGAATTGTCGTCGCAAAAATGAATGCTACAATCTGTTCACGCGCTTTTATACTCTCTGCAGCAAATGATTCATGTCCATAGGTCTTAAAGCAACATTGCGTATGCTATCGGTATTAAGTGAGTTCAACAGCCTATTATGTACCTATTATGTATAATAACGAAATTCGTATAAATTGTACAAAAGAAAATCTCTTGTTGGTTCTTAAGCAATTCAATCATTAATCATTGAACATATTACAGTATTTATTAACGTTGAATAACTATGTTCCACATTAATCTAATATGCCCATACGTACATACGATATCAAAGATGTTATTCATATATTTAAATGAATAGTGTATTGGCTTTCTACTTGCTCTATGCGTGTAAACCTCTACAGTGAACAGGTTCATTTAAAATGAAAGCATGTACTTTTATTAAATTGTTATACATGACAACCTAACTTCCGGTTTAAACTGATGATTCGATTCCGCATTCCATTTCGCGTACTATCTTTTCCAAGATAAGTGTGTTATTGTCATAATAAGTGGATATTCTTGCATCACACGTAATTTCTCAAAATCCCCACACATTTTCGTCGAGATTTAATAATATCTCTAAAGTGGATGCGGAGAAAGACAGAAAATTACGTTTTGTAAAAGTTCATTTTATCTTTTAGCACTTTAAAAATAATTCAAAGCCATACAACAGAACAACTAATTTGTTTAAGTTTACTCGAAGTATAATATTAACATAGTTAAACAGTCTTCACCAGCAGGAGAAAAAACCTTATTGCAGCATGTGGTCTTTTATTTATACCAAGAAAACATTTGACAATAAAAAATAGGGTCGGTCGGGTTAGTGGACACAAAGAACGGTTTTACGCCTGATGCTCATCTGAGCTGCAACATTTAAACTAGTAAATAAAGTATGTCAAAATACATAAATACGAAGAAAGTCGTTATGTGAATTTTAAACACGGTAAAAAGATGCAAGAGATGACGTTATCTGTATTAACAAAATGCTATACTCCTTTCTGAAAAAATGTGATAAAGTTTCAATGTTTGTTTTTACGATTGTAGTTTACAAAAAGGTTTCTTAAGTTTGATAAAGCGCAATCTCGGAACGTGCAATTAGATGAGAAAAACATTAGAGGACTACTTATTGCATTTTATTCATAATGATTCATTATGTTTCATAATAAATCCTTATTATATATTCTTCATGATTTATTCCTTATTATTTATTCCTAATGGCCGTTATACTTTGAGCGTGGCTTATCGGTCCATGCAACGAATACAAACAAGCAATAATATTGCGAACAACAGGAATGGATGCGTATCAGTATTTCAGAATTTAAAGGTCAAACACTTGTATGTAGATATGTATATACAATGTATTGTTTAAATGATGAACAATTTATTTATTTTATCTCATGGGAAGCAGTGGTTGAATATATCTCATACATTAACATCAGTTAATCTCTTTTGCATCATCGCCAAGTGTAATACAGATGTAAGTCGTGGAAAAATATAGGCAAAAAAAATTACTCCGTTTCCAATGAAATGGCTTAAAAAACTTAAGGAAAGGTATATCGGCAAATCTGTTTTCGTTATCTTTTTTGTAGGATACAATAGTTATAACCCTCTTAAATATTGATGTTTAATAATATTAATCTTGATAATATATATGCAACTTTCTTTCTTTAATTTCCTTTTGTGAATATATACTTATTTTTACTTATTCATTTAGTGTTTCCCATACTTATCTTCCGTAGAAATGTGGATGTTGAAATATCTTTAAGTATTTTGAAAAAAATAGAGAAGAAATTACATACAATAGCTAAATCATTATCTAACTGCAGAAATAATGTTTATTGTCAAATATGTTAAAGGAGTCACTCTTAAATTGACAATATGTAGTCGGACTTTATCTCCTACAGTGACGTTCTATATTTGCATACCATGCGTATATTACGTAGCTGACAAGTCGATTTTGCGCGGTACTTTTTGACCGTAGCATTCAGAATACCATGATACACATTCAGAAAAAAATCATTAAAATGTGAAATCCGCAAATATAAGTGGCCACGAGGTTGTAGTTTTTTTCTGTAAATCCACGAAATTTTATGCCGGCGAATACTGATGGATTTTAAGTATATAATTTGCACACTTATATCAAAACACTAGGTTTGAGGAGAAAAGTAATACTCGTGTAATTCTGACAAGACTA
>VMBQ01012662.1:0-18558 GCA_007657795.1 Dreissena rostriformis
ACTTTGGTCATTTCCCTTGACTGACCGTTGTTTTCAGTTTCGACTGTATTTAAATTAGGGATGAAACAGGTTACACAAAAAAATAATCGGTTAACCGTTTACTGTAACCGGTTATAAACCGGTAAACTGAACAAACCTAAAAAAAGTAAAAAATCTTAAAGTAGACTTTAGAAATGTCGAATTGCTCGTACATGTTATTTAAGATCGCTTTCATTCATTACATAAGCGGACATATCAGCTTAAAAATAAGAATGTATTTTTTTTGGAATAATTTTGTAAGATTGTTAGATATGTATGTATTTTTCCTGCGTAAAAGCATACTAGTAAACAATTATAAGAACTACTCAATGCTCATTTTATTTTCACATGTTATAATTTTAATTTAGGTTGGACCGCTTATGTTACGTTCGCGTCGTATCGCTCACAACAAGTTTGTGTTTATGTTTTCATTCCGTTTTCATTTTCTATAAATAATATTAAATTATGATCAAACAAAATTGACTGTAACTGGTCACGATTTCAACAACGAATGTTAATCTTGATAAAATTGTTACTTATAAACACTTTATATTTGCGAGCAATTATTGTTGGATATTGGTTTACAAAAATACGCCTTCCAGCTTCTCAACTGGTTTTTATCGCGAGTTTAATACATGTGTCAATTACGTTTACAGATAATAGCATCCACTCCCCGCAGTTAACTTTTCACGGGTGAAACAAAACAATAGTGCCAATTATCAGAATGTACCCCCTGTTTGTAACCACAAAGGTATTGATCTTTTGCTTTATTAAGGTGTTTGCTGACACGTTATCCATAACCGTCGTTGGTGTGACATGTTTTTCTAACTAGACGCAAGCGTAAGTTGGCAGTATATCGCACGCAAAAAGTAAAATCGTACAATTTATTCCATGAAAAAATGCATAAAAGAAAATCAGACTAACCTTTTCCATAAAAATGAAACCGGTTAACCTACCGAAACGATCAGTTAACCGGTTTCTTGTGTTTTACTAAGCTTACATTTAAGGTACACTTGTAACCATATATATTTGAATATGAATTAGTAAGCGTGCATCAAAGCAACGCTATTTGCCATTACATTACCAAGCTTTAGGGCGCAATGATATACCGGTATATTATATCGGTATATCGCGTTATATTCAAGCGGTATATCGCATCGCGGTACTGTTTTGCTGTATCGAAATATGACTTTAAACTTTGAAAAAAACAAACAAGGGCTTTCCTTTGCTCCCGCTCTCCTTGTTTGAATAACAACGAAGAAGTTATATAGTAAATTAGAAATGTATTCTCTTGTAATGTTATTTAATTTAAATTGTGATGGTATGATGAGAATTTTTATGTTCACTTAAATGCTCATTTACAAATTCTGATCCAAGTGTGAGGTTGAAGCTCCTTAAAACCGATTTAAACTACCAGTGCTTTTGTGTTAAGTGGTATCAGGACATAAGCCCCCAAGGACATAAGCCCCCCAATGAAAAAATGAACATTTGGACAATTGCCCCCAGTAGAAATGACAGGGAGGACATAAGCCCCCAGTACTTATTTTGCATGTGGACATTTGCCCCCCAGTGCACATTTTAGAAGTGGACATTTTCCCTCCAGTGCTTATCCAGTGAAATTTTCAAATCACCAATTGCAAGTTGGCCTATTGAAGCCAATGTCACAGTTGGGATTGAAAATATAAACGAAAACAAACTAAATGCAAATGGCTACAATATTTCGGATTTTCAAAGTGTATGCGTTGTTTGCCAGAGCGACTTGTATTTCACTGAACTAATTTTTACTTCCAATCTTTTTCGGTGCATCTTTGAACTGCCGTGCAACTGTACCAGTGTTCGGATATTTGATCTCTCGGATAACATCATCATTTCGCTTCCAGCAAAGACATTTTCATTTCTTCCGTTCGTTGAGTCCATCAACATAAGCAAAAATTCCATTAACGATATAGAAGATGATGCATTCTATGGAGTTCATCTGCTACAAATTCTTGACTTGTTCAATAATGAGCTGAAAAGCATAACGGGAAATAAATTTGTAGGGTTAGATGATTTACAAGAATTACGTCTCAAAAGGAATCGTATAATAAATCTCGAGGATAATTGCTTCCGGGGACTTTTACGTTTACGAGTGATTTACTTGCCATATAACCACATTCATTATCTGCGAAAGTTGACTTTTGTTGGATTAAAAAGCTTGCAGCGTCTCTACCTACAGGGAAATCGATTGGCAGTGAAGCAATTGGAGTTTCTTTACCCATATGTTAACTTGACACTGGTAGATCTGAGCGGAAATCTGTTCACCACTTTGACAGAACGATTCTGTGAAAACTATTTCGTTTCCCGAATACGACTCAAACATTCAGAGACTTTGACCGCCATTTTATCTGTTGCATTTTCCGGATGTTCAGCCTTACGTAGCTTAGATCTGAGCGATAATACAAATCTTATTTTCATCGATTACGGGAGTATTGTAGAGACAAATTATTCTGAACTTGAGATGTTGAACATCAGTAACACTGGAGTCAGATTTGTGCCGAATATCTCAGATAATACTCCGGTTATTTATTACAATACGAATATATCATATACGGACATCAACTTTTGGAAAAAATATTATAAAACAAGCCACGATACTTGGAATAATTCATGCGTCATACCGCCTAGAATTGTGAGCACTTTTAAAGAAACATATTATGTCTATGTTGGTTCTACTCTTAACGTGGAATGTTTCTCTTTCGGTGTACTTTGGCCAAACGTAATACGGTATAGAAACGCCAATGACGTAATCGATGTTATTCAGGCAGAAACTATAGAAACCGGAAACTTTCTTTCTCTGAAAATAGACTCTTTGAGTTTTGCAGGAAATTACAGTTGTTAAGCACACGTTTTGAGTTTTCATGATTACCAACATTCTCAGCTATATGTTCTCCGTATTGTTAACGGAATCCGGTTCGTGGCAACAACACCTTCCGTTATAATCATAGCACTGCATACGACAATAACGCCATCTCGCCATGTTATCTTTTACAGAGCGTATGAACAAACGTTCAACTACGTGCCTGTACCATTCAAAGGTTCCGTAAACGTTGTAAGAATTGCGTCCCTCGAGCTGGACACGGAATACGAACTATGTGTGGCTTCCTTCAGCGATTGGAATGACGAGACCTGCAATCGAATCAGAACTAGAAGTGCACATGCGCTGGGAGTGCACTATGACTTGTTGGGCATTGGGACGCTGTCAGTCTTTCTTCTGATCGCGTTCGTTGGTTTGGTGTATGCGGTTTATAAGTGCGTTCACAAGATCCGTCTCCTTGCTAATCATTTTATGTACCTGGCGGGGTCCGAACACCAAATCTGGTTTGATGATATGTTGGAAACAACGTTCGTGTATGAAAATTATGGTTCTGATTGACGATAACCATGAACGTATTTTTTTTATTTTACCATTAGGTTTCATTTATATATCGATTTGTTAAACGTGTTCTTTTTGTCCAATTATAGTTTAAAATCAGCAGTGCATTGTATCGTTGAAATGGTCGGGGATGCCGATTTCCATTTGTTTACAAATCGCAAGAGACATTAATTTGAAATTAATTCCTTTGATATATAGTTGCTCTTGTTTCATGTGTTTGTTTATTTGTCGGTGTCATTGATGTGTGTTTTGCATACATACTATTCGTCGATATTTTCATCGATAATATCATTAATGTATAACACATTTGACTCTTGTGTTACCGTTTGACATTAATGGTCAAGAGCTTCGCATTAAAGGCTAACATACATTGGTCGGTCAAACAATATTCTCAGAGTTTGTCCAGACATATTTAAAGGTTAAATCGTGATAAGCTGTTACGTTGACATTGGTATGAGTAGAAAATATATGTTGTAATGTTTTCATCTGCACCTTTTCCTATATGTTTATGAACACAATAATTTGAAATATTGTATGGAATCTGGTTATCGGGTAAGCTTTTAATTTGGACAGTTTTGACAAGTTTTTATTTGCTAAGTTTCATTTTCAACTTCAACATAAAAATCATTCATAATTATCTGTTTGCTCTTTATTATTTATCCACTTTTTCTGAAATAATGTGTTGCCTGAATGTCCGTGAAGCTTTAGTAAAACACAATCAAGATGCTGCGTTAAATAAATGCTGATCCCCCCTCCCCTGTTGAAAGCCTTGTCAATATCGATTTATTTGTCCATAGGAATAAAAAAAAAGAAATGTCAAGGTCAAAGTTAGATCAGGTGATGTGCGTGTGCTTAGTATTTGATGCAAGTATCAAAGCTTTTTATTAAGTAGTATTGATGTTAATGGAACAGTCTCTTTGGGTTAACAAAGAATTTCGACCGCATGAATTAGTTTAAGTAAAACATAGGCCAATTTAAAGATCACAGTGAGGTCAGGTTATTTCGGTGTGGTGAGAGAGTTCAAAGATACATCCATGCAAGTATCAAAACTTTGAAGCAAGCGGAAAAAGTAATTAAAGAAAAATCAGTTTCCGATAAAGGATACCGGAGACATATTTTATGTATATTGTGTCGGTTATTCGTTTTCACTTGTCTCATAAATGTTTATGTAAAACCTAATTGTTGAGAATGTTGATGAATGAATTGATTTGCATTCGTCACCACTGTTTTGGCATGATAAGAAAATGTCTCCCTCATTATTTAAGTCTTAAGATGATGTAGCCAGTAAAGCTATTTTTATTTGGATGAAACATATTTAAGATCTGTTTAAGACCTAAATTGTAAATCCGTGCTTATTTGATAATATATTTATACTATTGAAGTTAATGAGCAACTGCTTGTATTCATATACTTACGCTCGATTATGTGTATTATACACTCCTTAAAAGGAAACACCCAGGTGAAACGATGTTCAAAACTTTATGACACTCATTTAAATGAAACACCTTACAAAAATTGCCATGATATATCGATACATAATATGCAATGGACCTATGTTTTTATGTGCACAATTGTTTACTTTAAAATAAAGATTTGAATAAGTTATTGAGCAAGTTGGTTTACTTATATTAAATTAAACTACACATAAATAAGACAACAACCGCAACAAAATCAATGTTGAAGCAAACGGCGATAGTTTTTTAATAACGCAACATGTTTGCTATACCGCATAAAAAATACTTATCAATGTACACAAGAACGATCCTTTTTCAGATGGGTAGTTAACCGTATTTACTCTTTCGATATTAGATTTTCTGCTTCACTTGTCAGTATAAATTATATATGTATCGATTTATGCGTTATTTAACACATCTACGTTATGCGTAAAGAAGTGAGGTTAATCTTAATACTGGGATAAAAAAAAAACGTTTGTTAACCGCGAACAATACTCTGTTTTTCTGAATGATTTTTACATTTGTTCCTTCTAATAGACGCCAAAAGATGTCTTAAGTTTTATTTCACTGACACAACACACGTATATCAAAACATTAAAGAACCTTACGTTAACCAAATGGCATGACATGTTCTGCCTTAAAGCGGGATCGACAACTCTGTACATACATATCAATATCAAGGTTAATACAGTACGTGTACAGCTTGGATATAGGGAAATCGAAAGTAGTGTAAAAAAGAAATCTCAAAATGGCTGCTATGTTGGAAACACCCCAAAATAAAGGATCGGATCTATTGTACGACATATGCTGTTCTGTCTGCGAAGATGATGGAATAAATAAAGAAGGACTATTTCACTGTCAGAAATGCTCAAAAACATACTGCGATGAGTGTGTGTTTATGCATAACAAAGTACTGAAACATCATTCAGTAACAGCAAAATGTGATAAAGACTGGTCTGTTTCCACAACGTTGAATGATACTTTGGAGTTATGTGGTGAGCACTCTACTGAGAAACTGACGATGTTCTGTGAAGATCACGAGAAGCTGCTGTGTCATGTCTGCCACCTTCGAAATCATAGGTCAGTGAGCTCTCATTCAAGGTTTATTGTAGTGAATACAGGGTGCGACAACAATATTATCCGATTGTTATAGTCGGAACATAATTGTTTGCCATGGTCATAGTCCGACTGGGCTATTAAAGAACCAGCGGTGCTTTATTTCCAAATCCTTGCTACAACAAAGCTTTTAACCTCATATCAATATACTGCATAACAGTAATCTATGATGAAGTGTTATAAGATAGTAGTAAGAATTATTATTGTTAGTATTACTATTATTACAATTATAATTAGATTGATTATTATTCTTCTTTATCTTCTTCTTCGTGTTCTGCTTCTTCTTCTTCTTCTTCTTATTATTAATATTATTAATATTATTATTATTATTATTATTATTATTATTATTATTATTATTATTATTATTATTATTATTATTATTATTATTATTATTATTATAATTATTATTATTACTATTATAAATAGTATTACTATTAATATTATTATTATTATTGTTATTATTATTATTATTATTATTATTATTATTATTATTATTATTATTATTATTATTATTATTATTATTATTATTATTATTATNTGGCTGGAACAGTGGCAGGGACAGTAGCAGTGGCATGGGCAGTGGCGTAGGCAGTGGCAGGGTTAGGGGTCGGGGCAGTGGCAGGGGCAGGGGCACGGTAAGGGGCACGGGCAGGCGCAGAGGCAGGGGCAGGCGCAGGGACAGGGCAGACGCAGGGGCAGGGGCAGGACAGACGCAGGGGCAGGGAAGATGCAGGTGCAGGGGGTGGGGCAGGGGCAGCCACATTATTATTATTTTTACTATTACTTGTGTTATTTTTTTTTTTCATTATTATTATAATTATTATTTAGATAAACTGACTCGATATAATCACTGATGTTATGATGATAATCATCATCATTATATCATCATGATTGTCACATGGACTATAAGCAGCAGCAGGTGAATCATTAATATCTTTATTATCAATAGAAAAATAGCGAACTCATAAAATGATGGATAATTTAAAAACGCTTGGCAAAATTGTCTTTCGTTTCTAAAATTATAATAGTATTAAACATGGATGTTATTTGTTTATTTGAACGCTCGTGTCTCTTTTTAGACAATGCAGTCTGGTAGTTCTATTGGTTGACAAGGGCAAATCAGCTACACATCGTATCAACGTAGCTCAGATGACGAAAACAATGGAAAAGTTACAGAAAAGTTTACAGGATATTGTGGACAGAGAAAAACAGAACATTAAATCACTTCAAGCTTCATATGAACTAGTTCTGAATAAAGTACTTGATGTACGTCAGCAAATCAACATCAATTTAGACATGCTTCAACAAAACACTTTAAGAGAATTGGAAGCAATACATGCGAGCTTAAATGCCTCGTTAGAAGATAACTTCAAACGATGCTTAGAATGTTTTTCAAAGCTAAAGGAATATGGCACTAAACTCAAAGACACTATGCCACCTGAACGATCGTTTATAACGTTAAGAAAATGTCTTGATCAAACCGCTGCAGCAGATTCACTTCTTAAAAGCATGAAAAATAATAATGGAACTGACATTAAACTCCAGCCTAACCGTGAATTGATACAATGTCTTGCAGACTGCACTGATCTCGGGAAAATCACCAGTCATATAGGCGAGCCACAACATAACGTTGATCCAAACAAGATTGTTAGCATTCAGGACAAGTCACAACACAATGTTCGAACAGCTACGGATTTAAACAGCATTTGCATAACCGGTATATGTCAGACGTCCAACGAAGATATCGTCATTTCGGACTGTGAAAAGCGTTGTGTGAAACTACTCAATCAGGCGTACAAGATAATTGATCAGGTGGTGCTACCTACTTGTCCGTGGTCCATTTGTAACATTTCCTCCTTCGAGATGGCGGCGACTGTTAGCGAACATGCTGATAATGCTCTTAACGGGGTTCACATCTTACGGGTAGAAAATGGAAAGATTAAAACGATTAAGGTTCTAAAAATGAATCATGTCTGTTATGGAATTGCGCATCGCGATGCAGAACTGTTTGTTACTTCCGGTTCTGTGTTGTTCCAATACACAATGGATGGACTTTTAGTGAAGAAGGTGTACGGAGATACGTCTTCATGTAATTCAGGTAACGTACGAATATATTGAACGTTTTCGATTTTCTGCAATGCTTTATGAATTGTATTTACTTTTCGTATGCATCAACTTGTTCTGTAAAGACCGTAATAAGGATGTGATCTGCGCGTAGATTTATTTCTATGGCTGTTATTTGTATAGTGCAGGCACATGGTGAAAAGCCGACTTTAATGTTCTGCGCTAGAATTACGAACATTGAAAACATACACTATTCCCCAGTTCCGGAATGTACTGTATAATGCATGTCAAAAATTGGACAGGTATTCAATTTATCATAAATTACAAAAGTGTGTCAAGGGGAATTATTTAATTTTATTTACAACAAACGTGGCTCAATACACTTAGCACCACATCAGGTCAAGATTTCTCAAAAGTCATAAGAGTCTTTTAAATGTTATTGTGCTTGTTAAAGTATTTTCATATTGTTTATTTCACGTATATTTCACGTATATGTTTGCTAATTATATTGATAATAGAATAAGTGAGCTCAAGCTTATCTTGTTAAAAAAGAAATAATAATATACAAGAAATCGGAGACAAATTGTGTACGTTGTATTACTCGTCTAGTTCAAGGTGTTGGAGTGAGTCCTGATGGGAAGAGGATTTACGTAACAGACTGTTTTAATAGCAAGCTTCTAACACTGACCAGGGATGGAGCGATCGCAGCCAGGCACCAAGATCCTGCATTTAAACATTATTATATTACTTGTAACGTGCACGTAGCAGCCAATGGACAGGTGTTTGTTTTGGGTACCAAATCCATTAGTCAAGTTGACACGGAAGGCAAGACAATTCTCAATACCATAACACTTGATGTGCCCTACCCAAAATCTGTCTACTTCAATGAAGATACGCGACAGTTGCTAGTTGGATTTGGGAGATACGACAACATCATTGAGTTCAAAACAAAAACAATTCTAACTTCTTAATTAACCTGTGCAAATATGAGAATTTATTACAAACATAACATCCTTTATACCATTTGTCATATATTAACCAAACATTAGTTGCAAATATTTTTCAGAGCTTTTAAAATAAACAAAATCGTTAAAAAAAATCTACCATAGAATTTATAGAATTTTATATGCACGGAGTTTACGTAGTGCATGATATTTACATTCGCTGTACCTTTCCAATTGTATTTATATCATGTAGCTGCATGTTTGTTTTGTTTGTTTTTAATTTTATAGATTTTATAGATTTTAACAATTAGTAATGTATTATGTTCTCATTTCATTCAGATTTTATTGAATATTTTCATTTGAAATGTGTCCTTATTATTGTCTATACAGTCACATTCGGTACAATCAGATCAAAACACGGTAACAATATTGCATTGTGGGAATGTGTTTTATGAAACAAATACTTTTATTTTACACTCACTGTTGGTTATTTACAGAAAATGGTATACATACATGTTATAGATATGTTTACATTAGAAAACGATCATTGCATGTAAAACAAATATGATAGAACAAGCAAACGTTGTTTTAATAGAAAGTGTTATGTAAGTCCATATTATATTTAAATAAAACATTCTGTAAAATAAAAACAAACACGATAAGTTATTACTGTAACCTAAGTAAATGCTGTTTCTTCTGCATAGTATCTGTGAAATAAAAAACAATTGCATACGGATTATTTCAAATTGTGTATGACATGTTTGAAACATTTTTAAGTATTGCTCCATGTCAAATTTGTACACATTAACTTAGACTTTCGTCTGATTTGGAAGATTGTCAACAAAATGTATGTCCATGATAATTTATGTCGGCATAAACATCCCACGTCAAAATAGATCGAAATATTGGATTTGTTCATGTACCTTCTGATTCCTGATCCCTGCTTCAGCAATCTGTCTCTTACTGTGGTCGTCGTTAATATTCAGATGTTAAACAAATTGTATTGTTATATTTACAGTTCTCGTCAGATTATCATATTGATATAGATAAGTGTTGTTTGAATTTTACCAATCACGAGGTAATACTAAGCCTTCGTAAACGTATTAATTTCAATTTGTGTGTATTTGTATATTCAAAATAAAAATACCGTTTGTAAATAGTTCCCTTTTTGTGTCATTTTGGATGGATTTATCACATGCTTAATGGTTATGCAAACGTATGCAAAAGCTGAATTAATGACAAAATCATAAAGGGCCTCAACGTTTGTTGGCCATTCACAATGTTTAGTAGGGCTTATATATGATAGTTCAATAATTATACATGTATAGCGGACAAGTTTATTTTCAGCGTTTATATTTCAACAAACGATGACAAACAGGTATTGTTAAAATTGATTGCTGTAGTGATAGTTGTTTATAATACAAATCCTAAGCAGATGTTTTACAAATTGTATAATACATCCCTGTCGTAAGGGAATTCAAAAATCATGTCAGCATTATTGCGATTCGCCTGTTGAGTGTTGAAATTAAAATTTTCAAACTGTTATTGTATTCATTCATCAAGAAGTTTAATGTACATGTACACTTTTCAATACTTATTTAAATCGACGAATTATTATCTGCGTACATATGTTCACAATATATACGCCTATATATATCTTTGTATATATAGGTAACGTAGGCATGTCTGTCCAATTTAGGCTATATATATANGTTTTACCGTAGCTCAAATAATCCCCAGTCGCATGCAGCAAGTTGATATGAACAAGGTCGTCTCCATTAAAAAAACTGTCCGTACAGTGTGAAAACAAAGACGGATAAATTGGTCCGTGTCATAAATGGTATACGGGAAACATTTAGCGGAAAACTCGTTGTTATGGACTTTGCATACGACGTGATTGAAAAACTTAAGGTACCGACTTATCCATTATCAATATGCAACATATCTACCACTGAGGTGGCCCTCATTGTATCTGAACGTAAGAAAAGAAATGAGATTCACTTTATAAGAGTTGCAAGTAGAACGCTTACGAATAAAAAGACGCTGAAGTTGAGCATGAATGTTAACGCATCCCCCGGGAGACCTGTATGCAACGTCTAATTATGCAATATACCAATACACAATGGCAGGGGAATTTGTGGAGAAGGAAAACGAGAGTATATCTGGACAAGGTAACGTGTTCACTGTTCATCAGAGAACCAGCAATTCCTTCCCTTTTCACATTTCAATATGACTTTTTTTTATTTTAATCGTCATAAAGCATTTCTCAATACGGCCCTAGAATATAAAAACATGAACATGTGTCATAATGCTTCCCGAATGGTGTAAACTTATAGTCGCCTAATTACAATCAATTAAAATTCAGGTTTCCATGCAATTAAGTGTTCTGGCATGTGAAACGAATTTCAACAAATATGTATTTTGTCGTACACGAAGTAAGCTCGTTCGTTTGCGTGTAAGTCATCGCTTCCTTCTGTCCGGTAAGGTCGCCGAAACTAATGATCCGACTTTGATGACATAATTGGCACGTCCGAACTATCGTTGCATTTGTTTGTTTTTCGATTAGACTCTCATTTTCTTAAGTTAGATTGTCCCCAGGCTATTAGTACAAAAAGGTCCTTCAAGCTATTCGTACTATATTGAACATAGATGGTTGTCGGAGAGACAAAGCAGTTATATCAGCGCATATATCGTTAGAAAACATTCAGTATGACATATTGCTTTATTGGGATATTAAGTATATGGAATAATCTTAAAACTCATTGAAATTAAAAGTGTATCAATATATAATGAACACTAACCGTAATTATATTTTGTTTTGTTTTGTTTGATATACATGTATATTTTCGAAAAAAGCTTATGTGCAAATCACCAAAATGCACACATCTGTGTTGTTTAAATACTGAACTTTAATACGTGGAAAATATCAGAAACCAAAGATTATAAATACTATTACGCGAGACTCTACAAACAGAATACAACAAGTATGGCCCGCTTCATGCGAAAATGGGCATCATGCCATAAGCGGCCGGCGCAGCTCCAGACCAGCCTGCACATGCGCGCAAACTGGTCAGGAGTTATCTTGCCTGCTGTAAAGTGGTCTTATTGGTCACATTAGCGGACACGGTATCTCCTGGCCAGCCTGTGTGAATGCAGAGGCTGGTCCGGAGCGACGCTGGTCGTATATTTCATAAGACCCATTTTCGCATGACGCGGCTGATATCCAACATGTGTCTTTGCTACCGTTACTCCCTCGATTTGAAACAACGCAACATATCGCCAAGTACTGAAATTAATATTTGAACTCTGATGGGGACAACTACGGTACTGTACAACTCCACACAAATAAATGTTCAATACTGTAACGAAAAATGTTTACTTTTCTCTTATTTATATCACGTTTTATTTGACACTTTAACAATTGCTATTATTTTCTAAATTTGATAGTGATCTTACGTTTGGGACACATACCGTAAGAGAAGTCGTTTTGAACAATTCTGTAAAAAGGGGAACAAACATACAAAACTGAAAAACTAACGTTCAAAAAGTCAACGAACAGCGCAAGTTTTGACTGTAATATGTTCATTACGTAAGCGGGATCACATGTTTTAACTGGAAGTTAGGCGGAATGTCTAACCAGTGTGTCACATGGACCATGCAAAAGTTTCTATGTGTACATAACCTCTGAAAATAGATCCCCAAACGCGTTTTATACTGTGTTTTTTTTCATAATTTATACGACACATAACCACTGATTTAGTATATTGAGTTTTTGACCAATGTTACAGCTGTTAATTTGTTGTATGAACAGAAACGTATTATTGAGATAGTGAACAATCAATTTAAACTTCCTCTGTAAAATATTGATCGTTAGCACAACCATCTAGGCAGGGTGAATTGGCATTTTAATCCCCCAATCGCGACTTCTTCCTGAGACAATTCTGTGCTTTGTGATTAATTTAGCCTCGTTCTGAGAAAACCTGGCTTAATGCATATGCGTAAAGTGTTGTCACACATTAGCGTATAAAGTCCGCACAGGCTGATCAGGGACGATACTGTCCGCTTTTATGGTATTTTTCGTTTACAGTAAGTCTCTTTTAAACGATAATTCAGTATAGGCGGAAAGGGTCGTCCCTGATTAGCCTGTGCGGACTGTATAGACCAGTTGAATGTTATTGTTTACATTCGGGATTTTCCGCGCATGCGCACTGACTGGTTGGCAAAAAGCACTGGTTACAGCAACGTATAACATATATAAAGGGCTTTTGTTAAGTCAATAAATTGGTAAATAAATCCGAAACAAACATTAAAACACCTGAATAATATTGCAATTTAGTACCAATAAATGTAGATTCATAAATATAATTTCCTCTTTATAAAAAATACTAATTAGTTATTGGCATCAGAGTAAAGGTGGTCGGAAGACTCAACACTGACAATTCCACAACACAAAACTATACATTTACTGTATTCTTTTTTTATAGTAAGACCTTAATAAATAATATATACAAAATAATAATTTGATAATAATTTTAAGTGGTGTAGATGTGATATTGTTAATTTTAATCAGCGATCGAAAGTGTAAGAGGTGCATTGAATCAATTATAAAACAAAGCCCTAAAAAGGCCGGAATTCATTACAATCTTTAAATGTTATGGTAATTTTATCTTGCATTGAATGAATTTTCGTTTCGTTTACATTGAATGACATTATTATTAAATATGAGCATACATATGGAAAAAAATAANTAAACATCAAATATATATTATGAAACCTGAGTTGACAATAGACAGCAGTCTTACCGAGATGTGGATCAATCAGATGGGGTTGTTCTTGATATTGATCAACAATGACTGAAATAACCATTGAAAAACAAATACAATAAATTGTAAAACAGTTATTATGTCTAAAATGTTAAACGCTCTCATAATAATTTGAAATAATGAGAAATGATCAAATCCATGAAGTAAAAGTCTGCAGCATCCATGCTAAATGATAAACTTTTAATATCTGTTGAGTTGACTAATGAGTTAATTTAGAATAACCATATTGAACCTAAATTACTTTTTATATGAGCCAAATGTGTGGGGCCAAATTGGTGAACACTCAAAATAATGTTGGAAAATTAGCCTTATATGTCTTTAATTTAGATGTCCTCAGATTGGATGATTTGGCAGGTAATCATTAATAATGTTTAATACAATTTACAAAACTGGATTCTTATTTCTCAGCTGTATAGACTTTTACTCAATACCAGTATTACCTCCAAGTCCTACTTGGAAGAAATGTTACATCATGACAGCCCCTCCCAAATACCGTTGGTCCTGGGATTTTTCCGAAAATAAATTGGAAAATCCGGAAATAATTCTAATATTGCAGGACCTCGTGTCCGGTAACAAAATTATGGAAAAATTTGGAATTCCATAAGCTATTTTCACAAAAGTATCAATGCAAAAGTTAGATTTTCACGAATTATAAATGAATACAGTTACTCCGATAATGTAACACGTTTTTTTATTGGTTTCATTTTTTGAATGACGTATATGTGTATACGGTATCCGAAGATTTTTGCTGCGTCGTCAAAGCAAATAACACACCACATCATCACTATATGAGTACATTCCGCAAAGGGAGAGAATCAAATTGACAAGCATGTGCGTTTGGTTCCCGTTTTATCCGATTAAATCGTAAACAAAAGTAATTGTTACTTTTCCGCGAACTGTCAACATCAACACAGGAGTTAAAGGAAAACAATCATGGACATTTTACATGAATAAATGCATGATTACTATTGCGTAGTAAATGAAATTTAATTTTGTTGATATACATGTGTAGATATCATTGGATATTGTGTAAGAATTAATATAATATTAAAATATTGTTAAAAAAATCTCATTTTTGTCTTTCTTCTACATTTTCTTTTTTGGGCCGAAAATGATCAGTCCGGGCCGGCAAAGGCTGCATGATTATATGACCTCCTGGCCGGCAATAAATTATAATTTTGGGAAGGACTGCATCATGATATTGGCCACAATTTGGTTAGACAGACAGTGACTGACACATCACTTTGATTGGCTGATTGGATAACCAGTGTACCATTAGAATGCATAGAATACTAATTTAGGATGAAGATGCTGTTGCAGCAAAGGCTTAGTGATTAAGATGTTTCAGTCTGATTTCATATCTTCTAAGCATCTTTGATATCTATAAACTCTCCATATTGTTATTATATATTAAAATCATCATATTCTTATCAGATTCACAAAAATGGTTCCTTTTGAGTCTTGACCTTCAACTTGTCTTTAAGTGAAACTCTGACCTTAAAGTGGCTTGACAGCCTATTGCCCAGTGGAAACCTTGTCAGAATCGATTCATAGGTTCATTAAAAAAAAAGTCCAAAAACAGGTTAATTTCAATGTTAAACAAGTGATGTGTTTGTGAAACACTATGTCCCCTTTTGAGCGATTTTGACCCATATATTTGACCTTTGACCTTGAAGGATGATCTTGACCTTTCACCACTCAAAATGTGCAGCTCTATGAGATACACGTGCATGCCAAATATCAAGTTGCTATCTTCAATATTGATAAAGTTATGGCCAATGTTAAAGTTTGTGCAACCAACAAACAAACAAATGGACAGGGCAAAAACAATATGTCCCCCAGTATAGACTGGGGGACATAAAAATAGGCCAGGTGATGTTGGTGTGTTGTTCGAGCTAATAGATAACATTCATGCAAGTATCCAAGCTTTGTAGCAAGCGATATTGACGTTTAACTGAATCCTAGCTGAAGCACTTAAGTAGGTTTAAAATCTAAAGTGCTGCAATATGTTTTATAAAGCAAAATCTTTTACCACTGATACAATTTATATGCATATAAGGGCTCCTAAGAAATATTATTAGCGACAAAAGCCCTACTAATAGTGCTAGTGACAGACATGAATCATGATTGTTCGAGTGAATTCCATAATGAAAACTTACATGTAAATCTTTCCACAGTCGTTTCCATTGCGATCAGATCTGCATATACATCGGACAGTTTACTTATGAGCGCCTTCACTTCCTCTATCTCCTTAAATTCTTCATTAACGCACCCAAATCCGATGGCTTCCATGCCATCATCTTGTTGATTCTCTTCGGCGGCCATGTCTAAATAAAAGATACTTGATTGATGAATTCCACGAGCTGTGGTCACAGTACACTAAATGTTATGGATGAATGTGGCGTGGCAATTGATTTCATGCTCACATTATACGTTAACAAAGCTTTCGACATGTTGATTTATTCATTCTATAAAGCATCATACAAATCAAATTTTTCACGGCTGTAGTTATGCATATATTCAGAAAACGGAGTGTTAAAAACTATAACAAGAGCTCGCGATAATAAATACTGCATTTCAACATCTATCTATCAATACTGTCTAACTCCCCTTTCGGGTATTATTGACAGGTTAATTTCATGTGTTTCATCTTTTATACAAAGATGTATCAATAACATGTCTATTTATATATCTTTGTTTTATAGAAAAGATCACTTATGTTTATATACGTGTTATTTAAAGATAAATATAACACTTAGCAAAGATCTATAACTATTTATTGATAGATCTTTCCACTAAGTCACCCCAGAGATCCATAAACTGACATTAGCATCGTCTGATGTTTAGATGCATTTTCGTGTGCATTATATATTGCTTCTAGATTTTTCTATGAAAATGAAAAGTTTTTACTACATATAAGTTTAACCGCTTGAAGCCCCGTCACATCCGGGTTGGATCTTACATCGAGCATGCATACAACTTCCGACGATCCGGCGGTAAAGATGCATTTTAAAATAAGGATATATATATATATATATATATAATTATATTTGTTGTATGTTCCCGCGCATGGAATGATATCTATAAAGACAATGTATGATATAATAATGTAAAGGGTTAAAATAATTAATTGTATGACATTGTATGTAATTATTAAAACATTGAATAAACGAGTTATGGAGGTTTCGGTAAATGACAGTTCGGTAAATTGGATTTATATGGTAAATGCCGTGGAGGTTTCGGTAAGTTGGTATAAATAGGGATTATCACACCTTTAGTCGATAAGCGTGTACATTAATTGAGTTGTTTGGCACTAATTTAATTATCTGATTAAAATGTACGGAGTTGATGTTATCAATTTAGAGATGTTTGCAAAGTGTTAATATTAAATATCAAGGCTTGCAGCCTATTAATATTCTAATCAAGGGAGGAAATTTATATATTAAAAGTTTATCTTTAGGTCATGATTTTTTTGTTTCTAATATATGTTTTTTATACAATTAGTTTGAAAAACCTTAATTAAAGTGTATCAGATAAAAATAATAATAATTTTATCAAATATATTTGTTTCTTATATGAATTATTTTTTCGCTTCTTTTTCCTACATGCAGGTCGACACATGCTTGTTGTCGTGAAGACGCTGAGGCGAGTTATGAAAAAGACAACAAAAAAAAAGACGCTGAGGCGACCTGTAAATAAACCACGAATACACACACTTTTTCCTACAATCAGGTCAGCACATAACATGCATAAGGTAGTCGTGAAGACCTGTAAATAAACTCTGACATTCACACACACTTTCTAAAACAAAAGTTTACATTGATATGCCTTAATAATTTGTTAAATATTGAGAGTGGGGTATGTTATCAAGTTGATTTTTCTAAAAATAATCCAAATATGTATGTTTAGATCGTGAACATGCTTTAACACTGGTGGCCGATTTTTTAGATACACGACCAGTAACTTTCAAACTGTGAAATAAACAAACATTTTCCTTCTTTAATCATGTTTACAAAAAAATAGCTGGTGGTGACATCAAAGGATGTTTATTTGTGGTATAAATAAACTAATTATGTAATTGGGTAATTATAAAATTATCACGGTCAAATAAAAAATCAAAGAGAGGATGAAGCGAAGGTGTTCACGGGTTATCGAGTAATTAAGGTATGTGTTGTTGCTCAATTGTTAAAGTGTGTATATATGCAGGTGATTTTTTTTACTGTATCATACAATCATGGCTGAACATCCTTGTATTCTCTGCAATATTGACGTCACTTCTCGTGCGCACGCTATTGCATGTGATGCATGTAGAAGATGGAGTCACCGTAGACACACCGGTAAGTCTTAGCATTTTTTTTGTGATAACAGAGATACATAAAACNTCTCGTGCGCACGCTATTGCATGTGATGCATGTGGAAGATGGTGTCACCGAAGACACACCGGTAAGTCTTAGCATTTTTTTTTGTGATAACAGAGACACATAAAAATTGTGATTTTGCATTTATTTTGTGGTCGCCTGTAATGTCCTTTTTTTATTTAAAACTGATTATAAGTAATGCCAATGATTATTTTAATTAACGTAAATTAAGAAATAAAGGTAATAAATATAAACTCATATCATGTTATAAATTTGCTTTATTTATTTTCAGAAATTACCCATCAGCAGTACATGCAACTTCGCAGTGGTGAGTTGCAGATAGAGTGGTTATGTATTGGCTGCCGGAAC
>VMBQ01012663.1:0-16725 GCA_007657795.1 Dreissena rostriformis
GCAATGACGTTAATTTCAAACCCTGCTACTCACGTCGCTTTGGAATACAAATGTTAAACCCAATCTGAACGTGTAGGCGGAAAGTGTTTAGTCAATTGTTTATTTTAAAAAATGGTGAAATTCATCATTTTCGCTCTTTTACTCATCCAGTTTTCAAAACTTCGCGCAACTTTCTGTCAATGTTTATTATACTTAAAATGGATGGCAATTTTGAAAACACGCCACATTCCGCATATCAATAAAGCAAAATTCGCCGTTTCAGCTCTCTTACTCACGTTTCCTCTAATCTTCACCACACTGTATGCATATTTGTTGACATTAAATAGAGGCCAATTTTGATAACCAGCCAAGAAAATATGGCATCCCATGCGGAACATTTTTACGACGGGTGTATATTTCTGTTCAAGTTCTTGTATTTTGTTTTGCGTTCGTCCCAAGGGCTGAATTTTTAGAAACACTAAAAATAGCCGTTAATAATTACATAAGAAGGAACTGTTTCTATATTAAATTATTAGTGATTGCTTTGAAATGCATCTGATCAAAGTACCGAAATATATGCTGTTTATAAAACGTCATGTTTCCAGTATTTAAGTACACGGAAGAAGTAGTGTTCAGTTTTAATTTCATACTCACAATTAGAAAATGAATATAACAAAAGTATTTTAGTGTTTGTGATATAAGATGGAGAGAATAGATTAACAGCGTATTACTTAGGTATGAAACTAGATTGGAAACGAACACGAACAGTTCTTGAACGTAGTATGCTTTCCTATTGGTAATAGTGAAGCTCCCCACAATATTTTTTTTTTAATTCAAGCCGAGAGTTGCTTAGAAATATCATGAAACATGGAAGTGTGACGTCATGACGGATTGACGGCAGGACGCATTGACGGCAGGACGGATTGACGGCAGGACGGATTGACCTTAGGACGGAAAAAGCGGCGACTTTGTGTTCCCCCGAACATTTTTGAGAAGCATAAACACCTGTTATTAAGCAAAGAATATCTTAACTGTGAGATCGGTTACTAGTCTTATCATGTCAAAAACATCATAGGTCATCCAATCTTAACAATCAACACAAATGTGTATTAAAATGCAAATTGATTTAAAAATAAACAAAACATAGCCTATTCATAAACTTTTGATACATGACATGTTACCGGTATATGCGTTTTTTTGTCTTTAAAATATTTTGATTTATCCAAATATATTTGATAGCAGTTTTTCTTCCAAAACTTTATTTTTATTTCAATATTTTGTATTCCATGTTTTAATGATTTGATGGATACATAGTTCGAAAATAATAACGTGATACTCTTGAAGGTTTTTAGCATAAGATGCGCGCTTTATTTTGTTACTATATTTGTACGCAGTTTTATTCCTGCACGTTCCTTTATACAGTATATTAAGTGCAATATGCGTTCACCGCTTGAACTAGATACAGTCCGGATATAAATTAACTCATCGTAATTATAATTAAATAAATTAAAAACAAATAGGCCAGTGTTATGTAGATGTTTGCGAACTGTATATGAACTGAAAATCATCTTCCGTAATCGCCCTGTTCTTTGAAAAACAAAGTCGCTGACCATTTTGGAATGTATCTCAGCCTGAGCGGTCGAGGGTACCCATTTAAAATTAGAACATCGACATCGAATTTATACATTTATTACCACATTCAGGTAAACATGCTCACAAATATGAATCGACAATGTAAACCACATTTAAACATTAAGTCTGCATAATATTATTGTTCACATACTGTGCAACTGTTGTACAATTATAATGCGTTATTACAGAAAGTATCGATTTTCTGGTAATTGCTAAAAGCCATTAGATACACAATGTGTTGTTTGGAGTATGACCTGGATTTTTCACTCACTTCACAAAACTAATTATAAATCTAGTTAAACAATACATATGAATCTAAAGATAAGCTTTAAAACTACAGATAAATGCGGACTAACAATTAAGGTTGCAAGAAATTGTCAACCAATGGTCACAGGTTGTGAACTTTAGATCTTGTTGATACCGTACACAAATTGTGATAAACTGAAGCAGATAAACTAGTCAACAACTTTTATTATGGTGAACGACAGCTTTTCATTTTTGTATACGTTAACATTTTTCACAAATTAAGCATTCGCAAATCTAACAAAATGGTAAAAAAACGAAATGGTATGATATTACGAAAACAAAAATAACATTTCAGCAGGAAACTGAAATAATCTAATATATTTGAATACAAATGCATATTGCATGCGGAGAAGGCACGCGATTGTATTATTACAAGTGTGGTATGAAAATTGTCGTGTATTTGCGAGAAACTCTCTACTATGTTATGATAATACACTCATGAGTACAAGTCATACAAAATCACGATAGTACAATAGTGTATACATGGTGTAAGCCTTATCTTACAAATGTTCTTAACATTCTTATAACTCATGTGTAATGCATCAACATTACCCGTGATTGAGTAGCACTCAACCTTGTGTAAGTAAAAAAAAATGTCTTTGAAGAAAGATTATCGGCGTTTAAATTTATATTGATGACATTTTATATTTGAATGACATTCGTAAAAATGCAATAGCCACTCTGGATCATCATAAGATGGATATACATAAATTAATCTTACTGTGCATTTTGTGATATTCTATGTATCACGATTGATGCAACAGTCGGAAAACTAGAACACGTGTATAGTAGATTTCCAAATATGGCTATGTGCGTTAGAGTTCTTAACAACCAATCGAAAGTCATTTAACAACGCCGCGCATTTTTTTAGATGGAAACTTTTGTAGTTCGCAAGCATTCACGGGTTGTGTAGTCAGTTGCAACGTCGTATATTATTTTTAAAACTATGATATTATGTGATATGAACACGATCAGATTTGCCTATTTTGTTCTCATTTTATTAGCGTTTTGCCTGTTTGTTTTAAAAATAGCATTATCTTACCATAAACAGTTTATTATTATCGCAATAAACCAAAAAAGGCATATCTGACGCTCAGAGAAAACCGGTTAATAGTAACCTTCTTCCCAACCCATTTATTGCAACATTGCAATTTCTAAGGATATAATGTGTCGTAAATGGAGGCTACACAAATAGTTATTAATTCATGTGAAGGAAAATTACATTTTAATCATTACACACAATCAGTACACGTGTTTATAAACATGTTTACTGCTAGCATATGTGTCGATATGTATTCCGATAAGATGGCTTTAGCTTTATTTAAACTGATTTTATAAGCCATAATGTTACTTCAACTCTCCAAATTTATGCAAGTGGTATTGCTGTACAGTAAATCACTGTTTTAAGTGATGCTTTAATGACCACCATTGATCTATGTCAAAACCCATTGCCCAAAATAGCATACACATCTGCGCTTGCATACTGTTATGGATCGTGGTATCAAACCACTCATTTAGAAACAGAGTCATAATAAACCTGTCCGAAAAGTCTGAACAAATGCCAATAAGCTGCATTGTTGTGTGGAGCAACCATTATGGAACGCTTATAATTTTTCCAGGCCCGCGGTAAATCGTTCTTCATCTCCTCGATGAGACCCATAATGTTATATGTTGTATCCAAATGGCCCAGTCTAGATATGTTGGCTTCTGAGAACACGTGTATTAACAGTTTCCCAAATAATATGAATTTCTTTTTGTTATCGTCAGTGGAAAGGTACTGAAGATAATACAGAAAAGGCTGTGCGTCGATCTTTGCTGTGTCAAACCAGACGGTCCAGTGTGTCATTATTGGCCTTGCACGTTTGTCCTCTTCAGTAATTGTTCTGTACATTTCGAATATCAGGTGGCTCGGTAGGCAGTGTAGTTCTTCCCTCAAGAATTCTACTGGAAACAATAGTTTGCGTAAGTAGCTCATAAAGATTTCCGAGGGTGCACATGGAGTTTTAGTTGAAACCTCCGGTTCCTTTTTTTGAGATGGTCTATCACTGGAGTATGGTACCATGTCAGCTGTAATCAACTTCTCAATCAAATCCAGTTGAGCTTCTGCTCTCTCGAGTTGTTTAGTGCAAACAAGCATTGATGCGTACTTCAAACGATTCGTTATATTTCCAGAGCAAATGGAATACTCGTACATCTTCTGAATTTCCTTCGTTATTGGTGTTTTATTTTTAATGCATGCTGAAGCTGCAATAGATGCTCTTGTGCTACTGATGTTTTGCAAAATATATTCTAGTTCATGTCTGTGTTCAATACAGTTTTCATATTCAAATTTTATTTGCGATTCAATTTGAGCAATTTCTGCTTTACGTCTACAATATCCAAGTTGATCGTAGTTGCCCGAGATTGTATGAAAGAAAAGCGTTTTTATTAATTGTGATTGGTTTTCCGTCCTTGATGTTTGTTTTGCATTCTTGCCTGTCTGAATTGCAGATATTCGTTTCCCAATATGATCCATCTGGAGCGACAATATACACGAGAGCTTCGATTTCATGATTTCTGTTAGTTTGTCGTTTAGACTTTGGAACTGGTGCTTCTGAAGTTTTCCTGAAAACAAGTTGACTTTTGCAACAGTGTAATGTGGACAATGGCGTCTTTTAACAAATCGTTTCAGAGTGTTCAAGCAGTAAAGCACACACTGCACAAGATTATCATCTGTCCATACACTCTCCGGAAATTGTTCCACTGTAAACAGAAGTGCCGTCTTCATATGAAAGGAGCTCAAGTTGTCACCGACTAAGGGATACAATAACTCCTTCTTGATCATTTTGGTGACGGTGTATGTTTTCACTTGAACGAGGTTAAGGTCAAACATGAGCAAGCGTTCTGTCAGATTGGTGGACATGCGCCACTGAACTGATGCGTAATCGTGTGAATGTTGGACTCTAAAGTGACCTGTATGCTTCTTTGAATCAAAGTCGAACGTATGAGCGAGAGTTCCAGGTTTCATAAGGAATATTCCGAATTGCTTAGCTTTTGTCAATGTTTCTTCCTTGGGCCAATGACCGGGTCTTGGTCTTTGGAGCAATACAAGACAGTCAGCGGGAGGAGCAATACAGTATATTGCAGTAACTTTTTCAATGTTAACATCTTCAACTGCAATTGCTGGTCCATGTTGCTCGATATGAGGTGATAACTTTTTCAGCTTGCTCATTTCCAGATCAAACAAGAAGGAGGATTTAAGCCAGGCGCGACCTTTCCGATCAATTACTTCTGTCGAACGTTCTGGACAAATTTGATTCATCCGTGTCCAGTCAGCTGTTTTTGGTAAACACAAGGGAGACTGTAAACAACAACACTGTGGAAACGACATTGAATTCTGTACAAGCAGATAATTAACATAAGACCGATCCTTTTGAGCATCGTTTAGACAGACCATAATCGTGGTTTCATAACACAATTGATCAAAATCGGAATTCATGCCAACCGTGGTAGATCCTTCAATCTGGCTACCAAAAGTGTGAAACACTACTTTCGTACGACGATCGGAAAGATCCGCTGAAAATTCAAAAGATTCCAGCATTTCTTTCAAGTGGCAGGCATGTCTTCTGAACTTTAAAAGTTCTTCACTGACACCTTTATCTTCTACAGCGTTAGATAACTCCAGTGAAACCGTTTTCATGTTTATTTTATCCATTTTCAACTTCGAGCACTTAGGAATATAATACTAAATACACGCCATATTCATTTCAGATATGCCTTATGTGTGATCACATATCATCCATAAACGCGTATTCCGTTTTAATTTTAAACTTTAGCTCACATTTCAGCGAGGTTTTGTTCTGGTCTGGTTTATGTATTGTTAAAGTTCGTACAACGTACTGATAGTTACCGGGGTCTGTCTGGTAACATGATATCCCTTGTTTATGCTGATCGGTCTTGACATGCGCTCGTTTATTGAAAACACAAGTTTAAGGGGCATATCTATATGTATTTAGTTCGACTACGGCGCTTGGTACCAGTGCATGATTTGTACGCGTTTAGGCGATACCTTTTAGTTAGTACCATAGTACTTTTTTACAACGGCTTATTTTTTATTTCAAATGCATACTTTGATCGATACCTTTTGATTATTGTTCTATATTTATACTAAAGAAAACTGTTATCATGAATATTTTTTTTTATATATTTTTTTTTTTTTAATATTTTTACATGCTTCTATTTTTTATATTTGGTTTGTAATATAATATTGTTCTTTACATGTTGAAATATGTTTATTATGGGTATGGAAGCAGCATCAAGGATCATTTCGTAATTGGAAATCGCGAATATATCTATACTTAAAAAATAAGAAAATTTCGCTTTTTATAACCCTTAATCTTCATTTGTTGGGAGATTGATTTCTTTTTCAAACAAATATTCGGGATATATGTCTGTCTCATTTTATTCAAAGTTGGTAAACGACATATCTATATTGGAAGTACTTCTCCGCAGTTAACATCTTCAGGAAAAGAATATAGGTGAGTCTAAGTCGGTCTTATTCTAACACACACCATTGACTTAAAACAGAAAAATGCATATGAGGCATATACTTGCAGTTGACTTTCTAAAATAAATGACATATATCATATATTACAGAAATATATTAGAACAATTGAATATCAATTATAACTTTTCTTCTTCTACAAGTTAAATAAAACACAAGCAAAAACTGCTATTCATTGACCATGCATCAAACATGGCACATTAATTAGCTTAAACTATGTCAAATAACAACACTTTGTATGTGCTTTTAACTTTTTATATATGTATTATTTCAACGACCATTTTTCGGATCAATATCGACAATTAAAGTGATACAGAAACATTCAACAAGTTTTGTTAGAAGAATTTTGTCAGCTTCTGTTTAAATGTTCACGGGAATAAATTGTCTACACATAACAAGTTAACATATGCTTTCAGACTATTTGAATCAGCAGTGATAAATATGTCTATATCTTTTAAACATTGCTGATTGATTGACGTAAAATAACCATGCATTGATATTACACAAAATCAAACAAATTGAAAGCATATGATGCTCTTAATAATTCCAGTGGAACATGTCCATGTCGAACTCTTCGTCTTAAATTTATAAACACGTTTGAAAGACATAAGCATATTTTACTGGACGCTTATATTACGTCCATGACATAAGATAGTTGGTATCTTTTTCGTAGTATGGTTGGTTTGCCCAATCATCGTGAAATTCCCTTAGAATATTTGTTCCATAGACATATCGGCGGCGTGTAAAAATTGGTCCAGTCTTTTAAAAACACATGGCCGCCAGGGGCCGATGTAGTTTTCTATAAATATATATTGTTAAACCGTGTGAAGACTCTAAAGGTAATATTTATTGAACAATCTTCATGAACGTTTCTCAGAACATTAATACCTATTATGTCTCGGAAGGGTTCGAAAATGGTTCCGGTCGGTTGAAAAACATGGCCGCCAGGCAACCTGGTAGTTTTCCTTATATGGCTTAAAGCCACACAACTTATTTGGCATAGTAAATTTAAGTATAAATAAGAAACACATTTTATCTATGCCAATAAGAATATATTTGGTGGTTACAAGGTAGAAATCCGTCTTTTTTTGCGCTTTAAAACTTAAAAATAATCGCGTTTGTCGAAATGGACGTATACGTCTAGAAATCCTACTTTCGATTTTAAAAGCGGTACCGTTTGCAAAATAATAAATTACTTGCTAGCTAGGCTAAAGATTAAATTTTATCTATGCCAATTAATATATATCTGGTGGTTACAAGGTAGAAATCCGTCTTTTTGCGCTTTAAAACTAAAAAAATAATTGCGTTTGTCGAAATGGACGTATACGTATAGAAATCCTACTTTCGGTTTTAAAAGCGGTACCGTTTGGAAAATAATAAATTTCTTGCTAACTAGGCTATAGATTTAATGACAATTTTGCACACTTTCAAATTGCATCTATATGCATTGATTAACATGTACTTCATTTCAAGGTCAGAGGCTTTAAGAGAAACATTGTGAACACTTAGAGATAATATTTGCTGCCAATTATCAGAAAACGTTCTTTGAACATTTGTTTTTGTTATAACTCGTCCAAGTATGAAACTGAATACAATTCATTGAAATAGATGGCCGCCAAGGGACGGGGGAGATTTCCTGATATGTCTTTAGAGAAACCCTGTGAAGCTCTAGTGGTCAAACTTATTGCCCAATCTCAATGAAACATGCTCAACTCATTTTTTCCCAAATTATATCATGGCTGCGTTTTAAACTGGATAGCATGTTGTAAACAATATATGTCATTTAAACAAATTAAAGAAGCAATTTGTGGACACAATTATTTTATAATCTTAAATAGCATGTGAACATTCTTGGGGCCACATTCATTGCAATATCTTCACTAAACTTGGTCAGAACACTTTTCCCAAAGATATCTGGCCTGAGCTTGAAACTGGCTCACGTGGGGGTCAATAACAAGATACATTTATTGCACAATCTTAATGACTTGGTCAGAACATTTGCCCTAATGATATCTCCACCGAGTTCAAATTTTGGTCACGCGAGGTCAAAAACAAGGTCACTTGGTCAAATGAAAGAAAAACTTGTGAACACTCTAGAGGAGTTTATTGCCCAATATTCACGAAACTTGTTGATAAAACATTTATCCTAGTGATACCTGGGCCAAGCTCGAAACGTGGCAAAGCGGGATCAAAAACTAGTTCATTAATTTATATAACTTTGCAGAAGTGATATACGTGAAAAAATATTATCAAAATCAACATCAAGCCGACTAGGTGCAAGGTCATATAAATATATAATGTTGGCCACAAGATCCATGCCTGTATGTAAATATCAAAATGACACCTAGACGGTCAAAACCTTATCTTGCACAGAACTGGGTCTTATCATAAGTAGGTCGTAGGTCAATGTTCAAGATGTTAATTATAGTTTGAAGGTAAAACAAAAAATACATGTATATCTATGTGATAAAATAGGAAGGAAAAACTTTGGCCGTAAGGCATTCGGATTTTACAGGGATTCGGTTTGCGCCGATGTAAATGTACCCTGTATAAATGGGTGGACTCTAAAAATATATATCTGTCTCGTTTAAAATGTCAGGAAAACAGACTGAATGACAAAGCAGAAAAAAATCATATCATAATTCGATTTAAATAATCGGTAATCATGAATTAAGATACATGTATGATCTGTATGATTAATGCACTCATAATTTCTTTAATCCGTATCTATTCAATGACTTAAAAATAATGAAGAAAATACGTTATATTTTTAAACAGTAATATACCATAAATCTTTCCATTTTGTTTTGATAAGATATCTATTTGAACCCATTTATGCCTAGCGTCTAGAAAAAAGGCTTTGGCAAACAGCGTAGACCCAGATGATACGGCGTCTCATCTGGGTCTACGCTGTTTGCTTAAAGGAATTTCTTTAAGAAATATTCTAAATATTGAAATAAATATACTAGAAATCCTTATTTTTGGAAATAAATTGATCCAATTTAGAAGTATGGAAGAGTCCACTAGGCATACATGGGTTAATGCGATGCTTATAGGCTTAAATACGGCAATAAAATCGTAACAAAACGCATTTGTTTTACTTACGAAGCGTATGAATTGCGCATAAAAGAGTGTCTTACGAATCATATATTCTGCATAAAACATTTAAATTAACTTAGGTGCACTTAACCAGCCCCTAAACAAGGGATAGGGGACTCGGGAGCGTCTCTATCAACCGAAGTATTTCGATGCAATCAAGCTTTAATAAATAGGTTTAAACTAACAATATGGATAACTGTTAAAATCTGAATATGTCAATGGCGTTTGCCTTGTCAGTAAATAAATCCAGTAATTAACTCAATTAAATGTACCGATGGACAATCAATTGTAGCAGGAAAAAGAGAAACAAAAATGCGTGTAAATCGCTTAGAACTTCGGACAATTGTATCTTTTAGCAACAAGTAATTGTTAACTTTAATGGTTCATTAAACCAACGTTTATTTTTGCATGATGAGGCAACATTTATTTTCAATCATAAATACATATATCAGGTAGCTCGTACTTGTTAAATACGGATTTAAACGTATAGTTTATAATTGTAGCATTTTGTATTTAACATATTTAAAAGCAACTTATGTAGTTTATTAAAACATTGGTAGTAATTAGTTAATATGTTTTAACTCATTATGTGTTTTGTGCAAATATCTTAGATTTCATTTTTACTCATTTTTTGCACCCTTTGAATATCGCTGTTACTCATTTCCGAGATTCTTATCATGAGAGCTGTATTTGAACAATACAGGGCAGAATGTGCACAGTCTTTACTTGATACATTTTCTTCCGGTAGGTTACACAAGTATTGCATGCCTTGTTCTCTTTTTGAAGCCTCTCGCGTAAGTTAGTGAACATTTAAGTGTGTTTGGTCACACAAATATCATACTGAAGGAAAATCATGTAACGCCCTTATGCTTTAGATACAATTGTGTATATGTTATCAAGTGGGTATAGGGTTAGCTAGGTTTTGTTTCATGCGGTATGCTAGTTCAGATTTAATTGTTCAGATTGCGTGTTTAGATCTCTATCGTCCGAAACTTTGGAAAATACACATAACAACCCTTTTGTTTTGTAGTTTGTAAAATCTTTATCAAGATTCATAACTTCCTTGTGATTGTATTTCTCATATTATTTTTGAAGTTAAAATCTCTTCCCTATAAGGGTGTTTACTTCATTTCCATTAGAGTAGCACATCACATCAACCATTGTGTGAGATACAAAACAATACATTTCCAAATTCCTTGCCATTGTTAATGTCTGATCTGAAAGACAGATAAAACATAAATTTTAAGCTTGGTATAGAGGACTCTGTCCTTGCTAACACAAATGAATTGTGTTACAGTATTGAGTTAATTTCTTCACTTTAAGTTTTGCGATGTTATTTCCTCGTTAATAAGTGAATACTTATATTTGATTTAACCATTACAAGAATAAAGATTATAATCTCACTATGAGTGGGTGATGGGGAAGAGTATTTAAGAGTCAATTTCTCCAATAAGTTGACCCATAAGTTTTTGTGTCTGTCTTTCTGTCGTGAAAGTTGTCCGGACGGTAACTGGCATTGATGCATTAAAAGATTTTAAAATAATGTAACCCAATAGTTCACCTATATGATACAGTGTGTCACACGCAAGACCTACGTTGCTATCTTCAAGGCCAATGTCAAACTATTAGAAGTAAAAATGCATAACTTAAATGTCACAATAGGGTATGTCCGCTTTATAACTTGAACATACATAGAAAGATTTTCAAATAACAATATCATCATATATATGAGACGATGCGTTGTAAGCATAATCCACATGGTTCCCTTCAATATAAAGGTCAAACTCAGTTAAAGGTCAGAATACAGCACTTATTTGCCATAAGAGATCCTGTCCTTTCTATAACTTAACCATACATTGAAGGCAATCTAGTAATTTGGCACAGATGAGAAAGATGCGTTTAGCACAATTACAATATGGCTATCTTCAAAATCAGTGTTATAATAAAAGGTCAGACAACCGCAGTTTATTTAGAAGAAATAAAGCCTTAACGCTCGATAACGAAAATGCATTGATGGATTTCGAAATGATATGGCACAAAAATTATATGGTAATATAATTTTTAGTCATGCGAACCACGTCGCTTACTAGAACATAAAAAGTCAAATTACAACACATATTTTTAAGCTCTTCCATCGGTAGCCAAGCGATATGTGCGGGTATAAATCACTGTCAGTAATAGCTCTGCTTCATATTGAAGTAGTAGGGTATCAATTGTGCTGGTGGTACTTAAAGTTCTTTTAGTCGTATTAGTTATTGTTCAATTGCCATTAAACAGGTCTTTGACATTTTCTTTTAAATATAGTAAACTAAACAATGCATCCTATGTGTTCATCGTCTGATAGATCTCTTTAGCGGTTTTATATTGATGTTTAACCATTTGCTATGCTCTGACAAAAAAATTACATTCATAAACTTATTGCCTGAATTTGACCTTCTGGACTTAAATGTAAAAAACTGTGTGGTTAAATTAGCCACGGTTTGCTGGAAAAACTCTGTTATGAAAGATAACATATGTAGAACTATTTACTTCTTTATACTGATTTTGGACAGTGTTAAAGTGATATTAGACGCATCTAACAGTTTATAGGTGTCTATCGCAACCGTTGTTTATGTTTGGTGTTTTCAATTCATATACACTTATATTTGTTAATGCAGCATCAACATACTAAAACAATATCCCGGAAAGAGAAAATTAATGCATTTGAATATCAACAGTACTTTCGTTTTGATAACTTAAAAAAGAAATGATTCGATGTACGATGTGAATCTAAATTTAGTTTTAGTGCAGATTCGTTCATACGACACAAAGACACAATTTTGTTTTACGAATCATTTTAATTTCCTGTAACGATATCTATCATACGACACTCGAACACTAACTCCGATCCTAATAAAATAAAGCTTAGAGGACTGGGTTAGTCTCGTAAAATATGGAATATAATATATATTTTTTATAAACAACTGGTAGCAAGATGAGTTGCAGATAATTGGTCAGTTACCACATTTAAACTAAATCTTTAATTCTGACCTGTTTATTCTTTTCAGCTCAATTCAACTGTGAAAAATGCGTCTAATATCACTTTAACATTACCATGGATTATCAATTAATGTGAATTATAATGTTAGACATGTTTATCATTAACTTGGTTTACTTTTTTAGCAACTATGTCCGGAATTTTACAGCGGCAAGAAACATGTTTGATCAGTGTTCTAGATAAGGTACTAGCGCAATCTGTCGGGGAGGAGAAGTCTCCCTTAACTAATAGTGGTGTGGTAGACTGAATGATGAATGACGTGTTTATGTCAGAAGTAACCTCCCTTTCATTGGTAATTTTTTATTTAAATAAATATATGATGTCTGTTAAAACGTTAAGTTTCAAGTATTTAAATACACTGAAGAAGACGAGAGAATAGTTAATGTTGCTTAATTAAGCATAATTTATAGTAGAGCTAAGTTTTAATGGTATAATTATAATAAGAAAATAATGATATATATTAATTTTAGTTTCTGTGATATAAGATGGATATAATAGTAGCCTGAATTACGATAAAATTGCTTCATTTTTTTTATTCACAAATTAATTGTGTTATGCTCCACGAAAGGGTATGCAATGAAGTTTGTTTGTGTGTGCAATGACTTTCTCCGATAATCTATACCAGCCAACTCGATTTCCTCTTTTCGATCTTACTTTGTTTCCACGCGTGATTCCAGACACTAATAATCCACATGTAATCACACGTTATATGCAGCATCTCTATACGGTTTACATTCATGAGCATATTGTTCTGTCATTCCCCTCCAATCATTCTTCAGGGAGTTATATCCCTTTCTAATGACTCTTGACAATCTGTGCATGAACATATTGCCCGTTCATTCCACATCAACGACTTTTCAGGAGTTATTGCCCTTTGATTTATGATATGACAATTTCTAAAGAGGTTTTCGTTTCCGCGCGAGATTTCAAGAACTACCCATACTCATTCGAATCTTATAGAACTGTTTATGTCGTATCCGTTAAGATAAACTTGCTGACATTTTCAGTTTGTCTTCATTTGCCTTGCTCAGGACATTTGTTTTAATAATATTTCGGCCGAGTCAGAAAATGGTTACTGTCCGTTGAAAAAGGGGGTACGCAGTTTTCCGTATATCGCTTAAGTGAAACTTTTTGAAAACTCTAGATTTCACATTTTGTGTCCAATCTTCAGGAAACTTGCTCAGTTAATTTGTTTTATTAATATCTTTGCTGAGTTAATACATGATTTCGGTCCGTTGAAAAACATACATAGGAATTAGCTCGAAATCTTAAGTTTTTTCCAATCACCATGAAACTTGCCCAGAACCTTTTTTTAAATTACAGATTCATCTATCCGCCTTGCGTGTAAATGGTTCTGGTCCACTGGAAAACATGGCCGTACTGACATCTTGTAAACAATAGAGAAACACATTTTTGTCCAATATTCATGAAAATTGCTCAGAACATTTTGTCAAATGATATTTCAACAATGGTCCTTATCATTTGATGAAAAACAGTGTCGCCAGGGGTGAGGTAGATTTCGTTATATAGCTGTATTGAAACCTTGTGAAAACTCTAGATGTAACATTTAGTGTCCAGCCGACATGAACCTTGATCAGAACACGTGTTCTAACTACATCTCGGTTTCAATCTTAAGGTCTCAATTTGTGAATTTATATCATTATTACCATATCTTTCACCATAATGATGTGAAACTTAATGTTAAGTTTTGCATGTATTTTTCCCTGCAACTAAGTGGAATAGAAGTCGCCTGCGTTTGGTTAGTAACTAACCAGCTCTGATACAATATTTGCGGTCGAAGGAGGGAACAAAAGTAGGTACTTGATACACAATATTTCTTATTATTTATCGATACGTACACACTACTTAAATTTCGAACAATGCCCGTCAACGTACCAACTAAACAAATAAGACAAGTATAGAATTCACATCGAATTCAATAGAGATAAACAGTGTACACTTGGTGGAAAAAACAACTAGAAATATTACATGAAAAAATGTAATAAGAGTAATAAAAACTACAGTTATACAGAGTGATAAACGATAAGGATCTACATCAGTAACATTGATGTAGATATACCAAACTCAGTCGTAATCTGGATTTACTAAAACAAAAGCAGTTTAACGTTTTAATAGACTTCCATAAGATAATAAGTGGTGAGATTAGCGACAGTTCAATGAAATACAAAATGCAGCGCGAGTATATTATATCTGTGTTAGTTTTACAGACGCGCCAATTGATAAACGAAACATTATTAAACCAGGTAATATGTAATGGTAGTAACTAACCTACCAAAAATAACATTTTCTGCTTTTACAGAAACATCAGTTACAGAACATCAATTTTAGTTACGCGAACAAGTAAAATGTCACAAAGCATAGTTTTTTTTTAATTGAAACAAGCAGTAAACCCTAGAAAAATATTGCCTATACTTAATTGGAGCATTTAATATTTTATTACCAATCTCATGCTAATAGTACTGTTATACCCCAAATATAAATATTATGATTAAGAAATATGATTTGGGATGTGTTGTGTTCTAAATAAATTGACTGTGCTCTTATCGAGTTTCTTTAAAAATATCTACAACGACAAGAAAATCATGAATTAGCTTTTAAGCAGGTACTTGATTTTAGCCATATACGAACTAACACATTTGCTTTACAATATGCGGGTATTTCTACTTTGCCATTCGGTCGATTTTTAACAATCCGTCGCAGATAGCAACTAAAATAGCAAATGAAAAGCGTATCATTCATATAGAAACTACCTTAACATAAAATAAAAACAAATCACAATTTACAACAAGAGTCAACTTCAACAATCTTCATATGGTATAAATGTTATTCTAAAGTGATTTGCCACTTGTTTTCTAGACAAAGAAGGCGGAAGGTTTTTTAGGCGGAGGTTTATGTTTTTAAAATAGTTCTGAAGAACTCCGGGACATTGAACAGTGATCTGCACGTGCTAAAACACGCATTATCAAATCGTTACAAACTTACTCTTTCTCTACAACGGAATGTAACAAAAACAATTCATATTGTGGTAAAATCTATAATAATATTTAAAAATTTGTGTACGAATTGGCTGGGACTGGTAACGCATGTCTGATGCCACCTATATTTTCCATTACGCACTTTACTTAATGTAAGCAAATATCTTATTAAAAAAAACTGCGCTTGCATTCATTTAGAGTCAGTACCATAATAGACCTTTCCGAGCAGTCTGAAAAGGTGCCAATAAGCTGCATTGTTGCGTGGATAGAGTCGAATCGAGTTGGTATAAATGTTCCAGGCGCTTGGTAAATTGTTGTTCTGCTCTTCAATGTGACCATTTATGTTCTATGTTGTTTCCACATAAATTCTGAATGGCGAGGACATTCATAAAAACAATTTGTTTGTTGCTTTCGATTTCTTTTCCAAATTTTCAGTCGACATGTACTGAAGGTAATGAAGAAAAGGCAGTGCGTCAATCTTTGCCGTTTCATATTCAAAGCAAATGTTAGGCACAGGCACAAGTTGTTTGTCCTCTTCAGTTATTGTTCTGTACATTTCGAATATCAAGTGGCTCGGTAGGCAGTGGAGTTCTTCCCCCACGAATTCTACTGGAAACAATATCTTTGATAAGTAGCTCATAAAGATGTCTGAAGGTACACATTGAGATTTACTCTTCATATACAGAGGTACTTTACATTGCCTATCATGTGAAAATGGTATCATGTCTCGTGTAACACAACCCTCAATATCATCCAGTATAACCTCTGCCTTCTCGAATTGTTCCGTGCAAACGAGCATGGATGTGTACTTTAAAACATTCGCAATATTTACCGAACGTTTGGAATATGTGTACATTCTCTGTTTTTCTTCTGTAATTGGTGTTTTATTTTGTATGCATGCTGAGGCTCCAATAGATGCTCTTCTGCTGCTTATGTTTTGCATTATATATTCTAGTTCACATGTGTACTCAACGTTATTTTGATTATCGCATTCAAATTGCGATTCAGTTGAATCGGCGTCGACAGTTGGGATATAAACGTAGCAGAGTCTTTAGGCAGTAAAGCACACATTGCAAGAGATTGTCATCTTTCCATATAATTTCTGATCGCCGATTAAAGGATATATATATATT
>VMBQ01012664.1:0-18535 GCA_007657795.1 Dreissena rostriformis
TCACTGTCAATACTTTATTGTACATTATTGTATAAATCTTTTTTACTTGCACTGACAGCGCGATCTGTTAATAATACCCGAAAGGGGAGTTCAACAGTATCCGAAGAAAGATAGAAAGATAGACGGTAATTACGAAAAGACCGAATATCTCAAGCAGCGTGTCGGGTGATTCCATATGATCGGGAATTACTTAACACGAACTGAAGATGTACGGTACTTTAACGTCCGGAAATGCCATTTAAGTTGAAGAGCAGAATGTAATACGATATTAAAAGCAAATCATAGGGGGCGAAAACAGTGTTCGTGTTTCTAACGCTTTAATATCATTGCACTTGTTTAAAGTGATCTCCGCAAATAGACAATTTAAGTTAAATAAACGATAGAACGGCGGTCAAAATACACCTTGAGAATTGTAGTGTTAAATAGACGGAGACAGTGTGCATAAAGTTAGCGTGGGATACCTGAATTAGTTCAGTGCTTTACCGCACGGTTGTGATTTGTGGATTGCAAATAGAAGCTTATACCTTACAGGTAAGTTGCTTTCAATCTTGGCTTTATTAATTAACGTTGTTACTCTTGTTAAGAATACAGTACGGTGAGTCTCGTTTGATTCATATAATCAGATACATGTCATATTGCAGATGTTTTGAGTAAACGGTTTCTTTTTTTGTGATAAATGTTCTGTAATGTGCATGGACGCACATCGCTGTCGATTTCGATCGAAATGTAAAATAGCCGATATAGTTTTATGAGGCATTTGATTCTGTTACTTATACCTAAATATGTTTAAAGTTTAAATCGCAAACCCCCAACTTCCTTTCACAAACTGTTCTATTCTGTAGACAAAATCAAAATCAATATACATCGGGTATATTTAGCCAGTGTATTCTTAAGAACACGATTGCTCTTTTATATAATACAACCGAGGTCATTCTGCTTGTCAAATTAAAACATTAAGAGAATCGTCTCGTTCAGTCAAAAGTCCTATGTAATTTACTACCTCCGCCACCACCCCGCGGCGAAATATGTGAACAACTTTCGCTAAAATAACATTCATTATGTGCATTACTTTGTACTGAATTAATGCTCGTCGGATTCATCTTCATATACACATGTTCTATTGTTCTGAGATATTTTCCTTATTTCTATAGTATTACGTTCGTTCGTAAATATATATTGCAGCTATTATATGTTCTATTTTTGCACATGTGTTAAGATAAGATATTTGTTATTTTATACAGGTGTACCGGTATATACTTCCTATCTCTAAATATTATTAGTAATAACACTTCACACCCATTTACTGATACTAGCTTTCACGGTGTGTCACCTTATTTTAAAACAGCCTTCTTCGCTATTCAAGATATTACGAAACCCGATCTAAAATTCATTTCTCTATTCCTCGAGTTTTCGTCTATTACTATTGAAACTATTTTGATTTATGTTTTTCTGCCTTCATATGAATATCGTCTAGGTCTTAACACAGTCCTTTATAACAGTTTATGGGTTTGTAATTCCAAAATATTTACGCTACAACTTATTAGCATACTTACATACGCAAACGTGGTCGGTAACTTTTAAATGCATGTCAAATATTAGTATATGGCTACTTTGGTACTTTTTTGTGACATTTTGGGGTTAAAATTACCCTTGCGAAATAGTATATATCTTACGCCTATTTAAACACAGTCTTCATAATATTAACTTAATTTAGAACAAACTTATAAACTTAAATTGAACAGAAGAATATTTGTGAACCGTGTACTTTTTTTAAGAAACAATTTAATCTTAATGATAATAAAAATGATATAAATGATAATGTATAATATTGATTTTGCAAAACTATCGAAAAATACCCCGTTGCCGTCAAATGCCCCTCTTGAAATGACATACCCATCTGTTAAATGCCCCTTTGAGAATGTCCCTCCCCTCTGTTGAATTCACCTCTGCGACTTCTCCGCCCGCTGCTAAAATTCCCTGCTCTTGAAATGACACACCCTCTGTTAAATGCCCCTCTTGGAATGCCCCACACTTCTGTTGAATTCACCCCTTGGAATTTCCCACGCCTCTGTACAATTTCTCTATTGGAATGACCCACCGTTCTGTTAAATTCCCGACTTGGAATGATCAACCCGTCTGTTAAATTCCCCTCTCGGAATGATCAACCCGTCTGTTTAATTCCCTCGTAGAATGATCAAAACGTCTGTTAAATTTCCCTCTTGGAATTATCAACCCGTCTGTTAAATTCTCCTCTTGGAATGATCAACTCGTCTGTTAAATTCCCCTCTTGGAATGATTCACCCCTCTATTAATTTTATCACTTGGAATGACTCACCCCGTTAAATTCCCCTCATTGAATTTCCCACCCTTCTGTTAAATTTCCCTCTTGGAATTACCCACCCATTTGCCTTAAATCTGAAAGTGTGTTTGTTTGGAGTTACTTATATACATTATTTTGAAATCTTCAAGACAATAAGTAGAAACTTCCCGATGTGGCCTCGTTACATAGTGAAGAACCACTTCCAGGTATATCAGTTAGGAAAGGACCACTTTACCACTTGAAATACGATTAAATACTCTGTGCTGTAATAATTATATTTAAAGCATTTCAAGTGTCTTTAAGTGCAATTCGATGCTGAGTTCTTCATTCTAATTCGTCATTTTAAACATGGTTCAGTGTAAGTATGCTCTTATTTACAAGCATATCGATAGAAAGCAGTGCATGTACAATGACCTGACCTGAACTTGTAATTTTAAAGGACAAAATAAACCATTCACTGTGTGAACAACGGAGTTAAATTTAACATCATACTATTTATATTGTACATCTCTGTTTACTTCATCTAAGATACTCACACATTTGGTCAAAGCCAATATACCAAGTATATCTGGCTCTAAAAGTTAACAAAAGATACCGGTACATGGAGTTAATCTTTGATTAATCACTATTTAAAGATACATTTCTTATAAATGACGATGAAAAATGGTAATTTTGACATAAAACGCGATCATTTTTTTCCGTAGACTTTTACGGCTGATTTTTGTTATATCGATCTTGTTTGCTGGCAGGTTTGAAGTTTGCCAGCACGAGAAGACTATAGAACGAAAAAAAGGCGACGAATGTCATAATTTTCGTGCTACCGCGTTTTGTCGTTCGGTGAATATATTGTCGTTTTTCGTGTACATGCGACCTTTTTCGAACCCTCCACCACGGCAGAACGATAGGGCAGAAATCATATGTGCCATAATAGTTAGATAGCACAATAAGCGCAAATAAAGTACCATTTTAACGATGCGTAAAAACAGTTCCGAATCTTCATAAAATCATTTTTTTAATATATTGCAAAATATATTGAAACCTGCTGTGAATAAACCACGAATGTTCTTTTGCTGCATGTTTAGAAACAACGTGCGCTAACGCCGTCGTGGTTAAATGAATTCGTATTGATTTCAATTCAGAATCGTCTACCTCGCAGATAAACAACTTTAAATTCGAAAACATATTTATATTAAAGAAATCAGAGAACATATATCCATTTCAAGGATGTTATGGTTTCTGTCCATGATTAATTGTGGAGAAAATATAAAAGAGAGGCATGTAGTACGACGGGGGGATTGTAGTTATAAATCATTCTTCTTATACAAACCTACATTAACCGGGCGTTGAATGCCTGATTACATACTCCACCTTTCAATTAAAGCTTAAATTGGTTGGCTACAGAATTGTGATACTCTAAAGTAGCTGTTCGTTATATTGGCAAACAATAGTCAAGTATAATAGTTTTCATTGATGACGTCAGAGCTTTGTCTGGAGCGCTTTAATTGATGTTAAAGACCTCCTTTGAACTGGTATGGTCAAAGTATCGAATAAGCAAGATAAATCGACAGTATATGAAAGCACAATGCACATCGGAACTACGTGTGTCTTGTTTTGTATCACAAATGAACCCAGAAGCAAATCCATGCAGGGGATATCATGTAACGGCCTGCCGCTTATACACGGTGCCTATACCACGTGACGTTTTAAGATCTGTGTTGGGAGAATAAAGCGCGACCCAGTTAACATTTTTAAGAATGTCTTTTTAAATATGTCACCATTTTTAATGGGANTACTACCAACATCACAACACTGTGAATATTTAGCTCTGTTAACAAAACAAATAAACAATATAAGGCATTTTATTCTAAAGACAATTTTCAATGTCGCAAAATACGTAATTATGTTAACAAAACATCGTAAAACTAAAATAAACTATAGAAAGCTATTATATATACATTATATGTACATTTTATACATTCAGTGTCATTTTGTTGTCCATTCACGTGAATAAGGTTTGTGTGTATAAAAATGATTGCATCAACTAAGTAACTGTTGGGTCTATTCCTAAGCTTGGTTCGTACCAAGCCGGCCTAGGAGAACACGCGCTCGACAGAACTGAGCTTGCAAGAACTGCCAGTATACTTCGGGCGATATAATCACTACATATCAAAAAGTAAGACAATCTTTGTTTGAACGACCGTTCCCGGCAGCATGTGAGTTTGGTCTGTGGTCATCATACCGGACATGTGGGGTTCCTTCGTGTACTCCGGCATTCCCCCATTACACAAGACCTCACCAAAATTGAATATTTCAGTAACAACAAAATAGCTGGTAATTGCAGCTTTAATTCGAAATTCGTCCCTTCTTTCGTGAGTCTAGTATGTTAATTTGGTAGGAGTGCTGGGGCACACTCCGTGTCCACACATAGTGTAGCCTCTGGCTCGGAAAGGATCTCATTAACCTGGAAATACACACACACACCGTTTGCAAGACTGCATCGCTATCTGCCATGTGAATGAAAACTGGGAGGCGCAAGTGGAGGATAAGGCAACTGGGCGTGTATCACCAAAGAGGTTTTGCCAAGGGCACCAGCTGAGTAAACAGCCAACTAAGGGATTAATCAGCCCGTCAACGATGTCTAGTTTACAGATTAACCTCGAACTATACGATAAGGAACATAGTGTGCATACCAATATTGGGTCAATTCACTTAATCAAGTATCCGGACCCTCTTTTACTATCGGGTTAACTTGACCAGTATCCGGATATTCGTTACCAACCATCCCTACTTATGTTTGATGTCCCAGCCATACGCGCGAAAGGGTGATGTGGTATCGGAAAGCCCTTTGTCCGTAGATAAGCCCCTTATACCAACTCAAGATCTTGATCAATTTTAAATATTGAATGTTTGCGTCTGTATGCTCATTTCCGTTGCTTAATTGCTGTGCCCTTGAATTGATTTTCATGAACGTATCTCAAATGTTTATTACATTGAGGCTGTGTGCAGAAGGAATGAGACAGCCAGGTCTGCTAAAGGCAAAGGTCACTACTTGAAAGTCAAAAATGGGTTCATGGCGGGAATACATTTTTTGCCTTTGGACAGCTATTTAAAGTTTGGGTGTAGTAGATACTAAGGATGCTATTTCTAATCGATTCCAATACAAAGATGTATTAATCGCAACGGTATTTTAATACATGGATATTAATACGTTATGGTAATGTTGACAACCAACACTATAGCGTAATGACAAAAATGAGACTACATGTATTTGCAGAATAAGGTGTCGGTGATACTGTGTGTATCCGACGACAATATAATCAGCGGACAATGAGCAACACGGCGAAGTATTCGAAGAAAAATGAAGAGACTAACTTCCAAGCCGCGGAAGAACATCATGGTGTTGGGAAGAAGCAAAAGACAAGAAACGAACGAAAAGGAGATGGATTAATAAAAGGTTGGTATACGATGCGAGGGCTAAAGAATTGGAAATCTTTAAAATTTAATCTTTACATTAAGGGAAATAATTTACATATCATGCATTGTGAGTTGGTGTGCCGCGCGTAAGAATTAGGTCCCTAGATTCAAGGTCGAGTTAATTTATTTAAGTCTTCAATGTCGAACACACTATATAAGGATTTTTGCGGTGCATAGCTCTGTTCAGCATAATAGGAGTTCCCAATAACCTTACATAAATTTGCTTTTTTAAGCTGTATGGGTTTTACCTCGTAGGTCAAGGTCAAAAGTCAAATATAATAATGGTTAATTTAGTCCAATGTCAAGGTCGTACTTAAATGTATGTTCATACAACAAAACATTTGCATACAGGGGGATAGCTATAATATAAAGATGCGCAACACATAAGAACCAGATTGATTGGTCTAAGGTCATGTTCGTGCTTTAAGGTCAAACAGAAAAAAACAATCACCATCACAATTTGCATGTGCTATTAAAGCGGCGATTCTGTCGGACCAACGTTAAGGTCGAATTCAAATATCCAGGGTTTCAGTTATAATATTTAAAGATCGCTATTATGAGATGTAGAAGAGAATCATTATATAATATTGTTACTAGTTAACTAGCATGTGACTTTAATTCGGCCACAATCTTTCGGGAAAGTGTCACCTGATTTATTGTTCCGTTTACGAAATTGCATTTTAATGAAACAATTCATTTATTTAAGGTCAGTCGGAGGACAGTGATTACCAGTCCTGGTTTCAAAGAAACCATCGTCTGGTGATAATCGTTGCCATAGTTACCGTCCTCATTATTGTTGCAATCGTTGCTGTTGTCGTGGCCGTATTAGTCACAGGTATGTTTTATAATATGTAAATATAGACCAACCTACCTAGCGATAACCTGATTTAAGCGGTCACCTGGCGTAAGCGGTCAGTCTAGAGTGACCTCGACGAAAATAAGTCATTATGACACCTGATTTAAACAGTCACCTACTGTTGCAGCCGGCCGCCTGTATTTGTCACAACGAACGTTTCACGAGGAAGTTATTGCGAGGTGCGAGAAAAGTGAACATTCAAATCTTCGTCGTTGTTCTCGCACCTCTGGAGATTGTGTGTGTACATGTAGTAAAATATTAAAACGGGGCGTAGTAACAGGGTACTATGACTAAGTCGTTATATAAAAATTTAGAGTCTTGAACTTTTTGACATTTAAAAAAAATATGAGCCCCGCTCTGGGAAAACTGGGCCTTATGCTTGTGCGAAAAGTGTCGTCCCATATTAGCCTGACCAGTCCACACAAGCTAATCTTGAACGACATTTAACGCACATTCATTAAGCCCGTTTTGCCAGAGTGAGGCTCATTTACATATGCACATGTTGCGCCTTTTCTCGTCTTCTTCTAATCTGCCTTGCATTTTTATTTGCAATCGACAAAATCATACTTATTCTTTGTGAAACATATGAAAGAAACAATACATGTATTTCTTTTAAAGTTTTCAATATTTTTTATTTCAGGTTCCAAATCAAAATCGTCGGAAAGCTCCCAGCAAGTTCACAGTGAGTACATACGAAAACATAAGAAATACAATTTGGTCATAATAAGTAACCAGCGTAGCTCTAGACCAGCATGCGCATTAGCCCAGTATAGTCAGAAGATACCCTGGCCGCTTATGAGCCTTTATAGTGGACAGGGTAGCTCCTGATCAGACCGGGCGAATGCGCAGGCTGGTCTGAAGCTATGCGTGGAGCATATGGAATAAGCTCCACTTTCACATGACGTGGGTCAAATGTCAAATTTCTTCTCAACATAAATTTAATAACTATGATGCTTTATTTTCGTATGCACACAACATATACTTCATATTGTTGTATAATATGTTGTGTCAATAGGTCTATATTAATTATGGTTACGCAATATCTATTATATATAACTTATCAACTATTCTACCATAGTTAAGCTTTCTTAAGACAAGGAACAATATAAGTGCTATAAATCTTTTCATAAACATCACAAAAGAAGTGCTGAACACGTGCACAAAGTAGTACAATATTGTTAAACCCACGTAAGAATCGAAATATGTTTTGAATTATCGTGATATATCGGCCGATAAACAACGTGTCATCGGCATGATGCGTGGCAATTAAGCAATCGCATGAATTGGGCTTACGCATTGTGGTTTTATGTCTACGTATCAGAATTTCAAATCGCTGTTTATTGACAGATAATTTACGGTGAATCGAAATGTATTTCTTAATTTATACGGCCTCGGTTAACGGTAAATATGGCAGTTTCTGAAACATCGCCCTAAGAAAATTATTATATTTTAGAAATTATGCAATATATCCAGGATATATCGCCACTGCTGCGGAAAAAATCTCTTTCATTCACACATAATATAATATAAACGAAATATAGGCCAGGTCTTACCGCCCGTAAACTAACAGGCCCATTACCTTTATTTTTCAATAGGTCTGTTCATATTTTGTTGCGTTGGCGTTACCTATGCGTATAACATATTTGAAAAGAGTAAAGATGTTAACTTTCACAAATACTTTCTAGTAGCTCTACATAATTGAAACGTTTTGAATGATTTGAGCCGCGTTCTGTGAAAACTGGGCTTAATGTTTGTGCGTCCGCAGAGGCTAATCAGGGACGACACTTTCCAAAACTGGATTTTTGTTTAGATAACGCAAATACATCAAACCCAGTTTTTCCAGAACGAGGCTGATTTTCATGTTCAGATACTGTTTCTATGTTTTCACTTTTGCGAGCGACATCGTCTATAAGCGCACTTGTCGTGTTTGGGTAGTAGGGTGTAACATGCTTCTTTCGGGATATCCGACCTCCCTTAAAAATGTCTAAATCCGAGAACACGTTTTATTGAGTTTGTAGGATTTCTGTTTCTCTTGTATAAAATACGTTTTAGTTATTGTCTACTTTGGTAACATTTACTTTAATCAATTGTTTTACAGGATATTAGAAGTATATTTCAGTTTTGTGTTTCTTTATTTTTAATTCAAAATTAAACATCCCTACATAGTGGTAATACGCAGCATGTGTCATATGTATACACTAGCCGGTAATTCTCCATTTATAAATTCTTATATTTCATGGTCATCATAATTCATCATCATATTAATCATTATATGCATCATCATCATAAGAATTATATTTTGTCGAAATGAAACTCGGCATTCAACGCTACATACGCGAATAACCAAAGACCAACGAAAGTATTACGAGAAATCATCGCGTTCGTACAATGTCGTATGTCGCGTTGCAGTGTCGTGTGTCGCCTTTAATACCAGTAAATTGTGCCGTGCAAGTAAACGATCGATATTTCCACGATATTTGCGCGACTTAAAGTTGAATTTCGTTGTACATTATTCTAAGTTGTTGGTCACTGTCGTTTATCGCTTTGGATGTCGTGTATTGTACTTAAACGAATTAAGTCTACAATTCCACAACATTTACACAATATACTGTCGTGCGTGCTTAGGACGACGCGCAATGCCCAACGCGACACGCGATAAGACACTCGACACTCGACAATGACCAACGACACACGACACTGCAGCATTACAAACGGCAATTATTGTATCTACTAATAGGCTACAAATACAATAATTGCGTATTTTGTCTGGTCATTATTTATTCAATAAAATGTGTGCAATTGTGATCATGGGATGAATCACATTAAGCCACGTCGTACTCGTATATCCGGTATCAAACTTGTGGAAACGATTGTCGAGAGCACTTCAATAGTCTACATTGACTTGATCTGATATAAGTAACATAACAGAACAGAACACATATTTTTTTCACTTACGCATATGTGGCGTGTTCTGAGAAAACTGGGAAAAATGCATGTGCGTAAAGTGTCATCCCAGATTATCCTGTGCAGTCCGCACAAGCTAATCAGGGACGACACTTTCCGCCTAAACTGGATTTTCGCCAAAAAGAAACATCATTTAAACGAAATATTCCATAAAAGCGGAAATTGTCGTCCCTGATTAGCCTGTGCGGACTGCACAGGCTAATCTGGGATGACAATTTACGCACAAGCATTTTGCCCAGTTGTCTCAGAACACGACACATATAAACAACAGAAAAGATCAGAACACATATTTTATTCACGTACGCAATTTTACAACTCATTAAAGCGGAAAATTGTCGTTCTTAATTAGCCTGTGCGGACTGCACAGGCTAATCTTGGATGAAATTTTACGCACATGCATTTTGCCCAGTTGTCTCAGAACACGACACATATTAGCAACATAACATAACAGAACACATAGTTTATTCACTTACGCATATAACAGCTCATTAAAGCGGAAATTGTCGTCCCTGATTAGCCTGTGCGGACTGCACAGGCTAATCCGGGATGAAACTTTACGCACAAGCATTTTGTCCAGTTTTCTCAGAATACGACACATATTAGCAACAGAAAAGAACAGAACAGAACACATATTGTATTCACTTTCGCATATTACAGCTCATCTTCATAACAATACGTCAATCTATGTGTGTAAACGTTTGGATTCATTCGGCGTCAATCTCTGTGTGTAAACATTTGGATTCATTCGGCGTCAATCTCTGTGTGTAAACGTTTGGATTCATTCGGCGTCAATCTCTGTGTGTAAACGTTTGGATTCATTCGGCGTCAATCTCTCTGTATAAACGTTTGGATTCATTCGGCGTCAATCTCTGTGTGTAAACGTTTGGATTCATTCGGCGCCAATCTCTGTGTGTAGACGTTTGGATTCATTCGGCGTCAATCTCTATGCGTAAACGTTTGGATTCATTCGGCGTCAATCTCTGTGCGTAAACGTTTGGATTCACTCGGCGTCAATCTCTGTGCATAAATGTTTGGATTCATTCGGCGTCAATCTCTGTGCGTAAACGTTTGGATTCATTCGGCGTCAATCTCTGTGCGTGAACGTTTGGATTCATTCGGCGTCAATTGTTCTGTTCGTTTCACTTCGATAAGAAATGGAGTTAAAGCGCGGTTTAATTGTTGTTGCTTTGCTAACATTGTGTTTGATGGAAGGTAAATATGTACACAGAGTGAAATTTTGCTACATATTCAAGCTATTATGAAAACGGACAGATTCAGTATTTTTCGTGTTGGTATAGTATTTCTGGTCGTATTTCTAGTAGCGATCATATTTCTGATCGCAAAGTAAGTCCGAGCGATAAAACAGCCGCAACAACAATAATAGAATTGGAAGCAGTATAAGTAATAGTAGCGCTCAATTGGTCATTCTCGGCTCGGGTACTACCTTAAAGTACCCCGGGTACGCTTTAGTATTCTACAATGTACCCCGGGTACGGAAAATACGCTTAAAGGGAATTTTTTCACAGATATTGGCATGTTTTGAAGTTTGTCATTTAATGTTTTAAATTGATAAATTTAAATATCGGAACTAAATACATCCAGTATAATAAGAAGAAAAGTTAAGAAAGAAAAAACAGTAACTACACCGGGACTCACACCACTAACACTTGGGTGTAAAAATCTAGCAATCCTTGTCATGTCACACAATAGAACGATAGCAACAGAATTTATAATTGTCAGGTTTTAAAATCGTCAAAATATGCATATAATGGATATTTAAGAGCATGGTAAATGTTCAGTATTACTGTTTCCTCGTAATTATCATAATTACAACGAAAATGTGCAGATCTGAAACATTTTTTGTTAATTTTGTCAATTTACCAAAACGTGAACAAGTCACTTTAAGGCATCCGGCAGATGTTAGACTGTACCCGAGTTTATTCCCGCCCACAAGCCGATGTCGTCAAAACGCGCTCCCGAAAAACGAATACAATACGAAACAAAATTCTCTTTGAACGAAAACTACCTAAATATGCTTTTCGAGTATTAGTTTCGATAATATAGAGGTCATTGTACAGAATATTGAAATAAAAATGAACATAAATAACTTGAAAAAATAATAAATGAGCCGACAAAGAACAATTTAGAGTTAGCATTCCCGGGTACGTTTTAGTATATTTTCCGTACCCGGGGTACATTGTAGTGTACTTAAGAGTAGCCAGGGTACTTTTAAGTAATACCCGAGTCGACAATGACCAATCGAGCAATAGTAGATGTTGCAGCGACTCCTCAACCACTACCATCCAACCGCCTGCTCTGGCATCGCCATAATCACGATCACCACCAATATATAAAGAATATTTGTTGGATTTGGTGGAATATCGATTTGAATTCACGAGTGATCATAGACAATATATTTTGTCTATGATAACGAGTGATTTAAAACCGATATTCCACCGAATCCAACAAATTTTCTTTTTATTATATGCTTTCAAATGTTTATCTTTTGTATTTTTACAAAAAAAAATGTTTGGTAAAACAATGAAAATTATCGATAATTTTCACTGTTATTTTTCACTGTTTGACACATTGAATGATATTTCTCTATAAACCACCGGAAAGCATAAAATAAAATCACCACCACGTTAATAACCTTCTCCACTACCATTTTTATCAACAACATCATCATTAGCACCACTGCTATTACAACAAACATCACGAATTATTCCATTATCGACCTCGAAACATATCACCACACGCACCACAAACACAACACCTCCACGGCTACTACAATCCGCTTTCCATTTACAGCCCTGGCCGGCTGCCCGAACTTTGAAGACAAGGATCGCACCAGCATCGTAATCGGGTCCATATGCTATCACTATGTGGAAATACCGACAATCAAGGTAACTGGAATCAATCATGTGAGTGTGTGAATGAGTGTGTGAGTGAGTGAGTGAGTGAGTGAGTGAATGCGTGAGAGAGTGAGTGAGTGAGTGAGTGAGTGAGTGAGTGAGTAAGTGAGTGAGTGAGTGAGTGAGTGAGTGAGTGAGTGCGTGAGAGAGTGAGTGAGTAAGTGAGTGAGAGAGTGAGTGAGTGAGTGAGTGAGTGAGTTGGTGAGTGAGAGAGTTCAACTGATGGTGGTGGTGGGGTGGTGGTGATGATGATGATAATTATGACGACGACGTTGATATCAATTATTTATTATTATTGGCATAATTGGGTTTGATTTATCTGATTGCATACAGTACAGTTGAAGATTCGAGCGATGACATTGCGCATATACAACCCGGAATATAATTTATTTTATGCCTAATGCATTGCGCTCCCTGTATAAAAATCAGAATAATGTATCCGAGATAAAAAAATCACTAGTGTAACTACTAATTATCACCCTATCAGAGATGATTTAAACACAAACACGTTATTAACCCCCCCCCCCTCTCCCAGGTATATATGTGTAATATTGGTTGTAATAATCAGATCATTTTTCATCAGGTCACCTACGACCAGGCTCAGGCGGACTGCAACACAAGGAGTGGCCATCTGATGACGATTGCGGACAACTCCACGCAGATGGCACTAGTGACGTCACTCACCGACCTCTTGGACAGTCACACGATTCTTCTCGGTCTTAAGAAGGACGGGAACGCCTGGCGATGGATCACAGGTAGACTATTATATGGAGTGCGCATGCGCAATAACGTCATCATTGGGAACTGCGTTCCTGCAGTTTGATTTTGAAGTTCATTTCCGTGAAACATAAGTGACTATTTTGTCGAATGGTATCGCTCATATTCATATTTAAAAATTCCGTCCGTGTGACGTACTGGCTCTTAAATATGCAGGAAATCAGTCGACGTACGTTAACTGGAACCCGGCATCTACCGCTTCCGGAGATTGCGCGGTCATGCGCCTCGACAAGGGCGGCTTGTGGGAACCAGTCGGATGCGGACAGGCAGACTGGTACACCGTGTACGTGTGTGAATACGGTAAGTAAACACTCACCTGAGTCTCGATGTACTTAGCAAGTAAGTTTTAACCTATTTATTTTTATCATAATTTAATTATTATATCAATCATAAGATTCATCATAATCATGAGCATCATCATCATGATCAACATCATATTCAACAACATCTCCGTGTCATAATTGTGTATCTGTTGTTGTTACTAATATAGAGTCGTATTTTTATTACGGTTTTAGCAGTGGATGCTTCTGCCATTAAAGCTCTTCTTACACCGTAGTAAAAGAGTTTTCATATCTTAATACATGCGTACATTTTTACTCATCACAAGTGCGTACTGATGAAGTACTTAATACTACTTTCATTATTTCCAACGGCTTACTCCGTTACTCATTGTTTTCCGTTGTGTCTTAAGTGTTCACTTTTAACTTACGAAGAATCCAGTAATAAGTGCATCACTGCTTAACAGTTTATTGTTGTTGTAGTATAATCAAATAGACAACAGTTCCTGTTTGTTTTCAATTGTATACCGAGATTTTCTGAAGTGTATAAAGTGGTGCGTCCTCTTTTTTGTCATCAACAATTAAAGAGCAGACTTTCCACGTGCACTTAATGCATCATAATTGGGCAAAATCAATGTGTTTGTCTTCGTGTTCTTAGGTCCTTCTTGCCACGATACTTAGCAAGGATAAACGTGTTCTGTTATCAAACTCATGCTGTTTTCTGTTATGTATTCTAAGAACGCAGTAAAGAAAATATCTGCTCTTCATTCCTGTATATAATCTTCAAGTACACGAACAAACTAATCACTCAAAATTATGTACTTTTTTAATGTGTGGGAGATTGTTTAAATCTTCAACAGTCTTTTATCCTCTCAGCGTTTTGATTATTTTTTCCAGCTCCGAGTGGAAGTTCAAGTGGACACTTAACGACGTTCAGTATCCTCATGCGTAAGTGTCCGGATGATATTCATATAATTGAACCACGCTCTGGGAAAACCGGCCTTAATGCATGTGCGTAAAGCATCGTCCCAGATTAGCATGTGCAGTCCGCCCACGCTAATCAGGGACGATACTTTCCAACAAGAGCGGATTTTCGTTAAGAAGAGACTTTTTTTAAACAAAGAATTACATAAAAGCAGAAAGTGCCATTCCTGATTAGCCTATGCGGACTGCACGGGCTAATCTGGGGCGATACTTTACGCTCGGGCATAAAACCCGGTTTCCCCACAGCGAAGTACAATTATAGTAGTGTATAAGTCAATGGATATGTTTGATACCAATCATTCATGGTATGCATATATATAATTGGGCCACGACGCGACAAAACCTGCCTTAATGACATTGATGACGTTATTGGGAAAACCCGCTTTAACCGACGTCATTGTTTTACCCGGGAAGTATTTAGTAGTGTTTGGTGTAAAAATAGCTATTTGCGGAATTGTTGTAATTTTCGGAATCACATGATGGATGAAGAAATGGAGGTAAGTATTTGGTTGTTCATGATTGTAGTGTTATGAACGTTTCTGTTTGAAATGTGTTAATTTCGATTGCTTTAATAATATGAACCGTCTGAAGTGAAAGTAAAACAAAATGTTGCAGTTTTACCGGGAGTTTTGCTCAATACAGTAGCGTTTGGAAATCTAGTAAACTTTGCCCTATCCAAATCGAAAGCCATGATAGTTATTAAATGCGTTATGTAACTGTATTTTTTCGGTACATTTGTAGTTTGCAAGCATGTATTTATGATAGATAGTTAATCAAAATGGTTGTTTCTTTGTTGTCATTTATTAATAATTGTTTATATATGACCCTTATTTTCTTATACTTCAGCTGGGCCTGTGGTGTAATGGATGCATTGAAGCGCTATGAAATTGATCGTCAGTAGTTCGATTCCCGATTCCGGAACTTTTTTATTAACTCGTATTATTTGTCATTTGCAGATAGTTACATTTAAATAATATTGAATTTTAATCACGTTACCTTACCTAGATTTAATGCGATTTAATACAAATTTAAGCGCTTCAATATCACCTATAAGCAAAGTGCAACATGTTAAAATGATTATTTTTTAAATGATTTTATAAGTGAATTAATACCGTGCGATGTCCATTTAAAGTTATCTATAATGTACGCAGTATAAATTAATCTGTAATTTAGATCTAGTAACGAGTTGTGACTAAAATTGTTAATTTTTAAATAACATGTTTTTGTTGGGAATAATAAGTTCTTTATAATATTGCCCATTCGCTATTATTTTAATTCAAGACTGTAGTTTATATTCTATGCATACAGTATAGTTAAAGTTAGTAAAATAAATATTAAATTTACTGACATGCATATTTGGAAAAAATATTAAAACAAGGTGGGGAAATACTTTGCTCACCGAAAAATAGCCGAGTCATTATCGCCCGAGTTCATCTCCGCCAATACGTTTCTTGTACTCAACGGCATGATAGAGTGCCCGCCGGTCACCGCGACAATGCGAGTTCGAATGCTCCAAATGCTATACTTAAAAAAAAAAATGTTTTTATGTTTTCTTTTGAGAACTTTTCTGTACTTTTCTTGAAAAAAGCAATTTGACAACATTTACCCTTATTACAGTACACCCCTTTAAAATAAATATTATTGTATTTAGGATTCAGAAAAAATTATGAAATTGATATTTAATTTTAATAAAGGAGTTGGAGAGTGTTCTCTCGCAACATTTTGGAAAAACACCCATTTCTACACCATTTGCTTCACAAGAACTCTGTAATTCGCCGAACGGAAATGATTAGATCGAGACAGACGATGGTCCTCATGACATCAATGTAATATTGGAAGGGCGTGTTCGCGATTACCTTTCTCATCAAGAAACAGTGGTTGAAGAAGATGAAGAGAGTGATGATGTTGATGATACAGAGGATTTTGCACCTGGTAACGATGCAGAATTTTCGAAAATACAGGAATTCTGGGAAAGATGGCGGCGACGCTCAAGGCCCGAATGCCGTGATCTCCATGATCGATTGGGCGATCGAGAACCATGCTCAAAATCCTTCAACCTTTGCCATTCATGCTGACAATTGCCCAGGTGTGTAATCGATTTGTGTTGTATTTTTCTTTCACACGTATATACCGATTAAGTTAACGTATATGAAGAGATTTTGAAAACAAAATTGACGATTGCGTATGTGTGTCGCGTTCTGAAAAAACTGGGCATAATGCTTGTGCGTAAATTGTCATCCCAGATTAGCCTGTGTAGTCCGCAGTCCGCACAAGCTAATCAGGGACGACAATTTCCGCTTGTAGGGAATTTTTCGTTTAAATGATGTCTCTTCATAGCGAAAATCCAGTTTAGGCGGAAAACGTCGTCCCGGATTAGCCTATGTGGACTGCACATGCTAATCTGGGACGACATTTTACGCACCTGCATTTTGCCAGTTTTCTCAGAACGCGACACATGCATGAATTTATTCTTTCTGATTTTTCTATACAGGCCAAAACAAAAATCGCTTCTTGCTCGGCTACTTCATGTGGCGAGTAATGACTGGACTGCAACAAACAATCGAATACATGATGCAGATCCCAGGTTGGTATAATACCTTACTGATGTATATTATTAATGGATTACACTTTCAGTGTGGCTGTCTAATCGTTAATTTATAAGCGAATAATGATAAGACGTCGGGTTTATTTTCGAGAACAGAACAGAAAAAAACAGTAGAAAACAAACAAAACTTAACACAATAATAAATCTTTACGACCATTTAGTAATAACATGCAGATCTTTTTTTCATTTCATATAAGTTTTATCCGTTACACATATCTATATATAGGACACGCCAAATGCCACGTTGACGGAGGATTTGGACATATAAAGAAACTCTACAGGAGGTCTGACTGCGAAAGCATGGACCAATTAGCGGCAGTCGTTAACAAGTCGTCGGTAACCAGCCTCCAGAGACGCGATAGCCATGACAGTATGTATCTTGAAGGATCCTGCATTCCGGTTCCGGGATGCTGGTAGACCTGGTATCGTTCACGCTGCCGAATTGAGCAAAGCCAGACAACACTACCTGCACAAAAATGTTCGACCCTACGTTCGTCCTGCGTTTCAGGACTGTTTGTGTCCTGAGCCACAAGAAGAATAACTTCAGAAAAATATATTTGACATACACTATGTTTAACAGCGGTGTATGATAAAAACCCGTGTGTTTCATCGTAATGTTGTCCAGCTTACTCTTCCTATCCCCGCTGTTCGACCGTTGCTAGGCAACGATTTTGAATTATTGTACTTTTATTTTTTATTTTACTATTTATTAAAATACTTTTAAAAACGTAATGATCGCATACGACGTTAATTACTTATTACCGCCTGTAACATATACTGATTTAACGTTGGCGCGCTTCTGAGCGCGTCTAAAAAAATCGACGTCAACATAAAAATGGAGAGCTTTAGTGACGGTACGTCATTGCGCATATCTTCGGCATCTTTATTTCGATTTCAAATCTGTTTTCACCCATTTTCTACACATAAAATATGCTATTAAATTTCAATAAATACTGAAAATGATTTTTTTTGTCATTAAGGCAGGTTTTGTCGCGTCGCGGCCCATATTTATTTCTGTAAATATTTCAATTAATAATAGCAGACATTTTCCTATACTTGACATTTGATGACCCAGGCAAATATCTGCGCCACTACAACAACAGGAAAATGTAGGGTGCTCACCACTTGACCTTTGTTTACGCATTGTACGATGTCACACAATGCAATGCACTGTTCCAAAAATGTTTACGATTATTTTTAAACGACTGGTAAAGTATGGAGGCTATTGGTTGCCAAAAATCCAGTCATGCTGATCTGTGTTAAACATATTGTTTCCGGGTGAAATGCATATGTGCTTCTTCTTTTGTAAACTCAAAAGGTGTATATTGAAAACGAGGTTTGTTGATGTAACAATGTACACTC